>QEPC01015423.1:3726071-3737366 GCA_003113815.1 Sphenodon punctatus | reverse complement strand
GGGGGCCTGTGCGCGGGGGGGAGTGCACACAGGGATAGGGGGTGGGGATTCTCTACTAAGGGGGGGGCGCTCTGTGGGGGGGGGGAATCTATTGGGGGGTGAAACAACACGGCGACTCCAGAGAGAAACAATTGGGTGGGAAAGCGCCGGGCAGGTCTCTACGGGGCCTTCCGATCCCCCCCGACTCACTGAGCACGAGGACGGGGCGCTGGCCCATCATCTTGGCGGCGGCTACGAGAGGAGCGAACCCGGCGCGGAATCTTCTGGAGAAGTAGAGAGACACCAAAAAGCGCCGCTTCACCGCGCCGTGACTCCCCTACCCGCCCTTTCGCCCACCTCCACCAATCACCACTCGCGGCTCGAGCCCGGCGGCCAATTGGAAGGCGGAGTGGAACCCAAAGACCCGCCCTACTCAGTAAGTTTGGTTGTCAGACCACTATGCGCGTGGGGCCCTCACGAGCTCGAACTGCCAATTAGGAGAAGGTGGAAAGAGAGTTATTACGCATGCGGAACTCTGAACTGCCGGAATACGCAGGCGCAAAAAATCGGGGTGCGGCCCTGGTTCTGCAAGGGAGGCATTGGATGCGCATGCGTGGAGGCTTCAGACAGCGGTTGAATGGATGGAGGCGGGAAGCGTTCCCTCCGGCCCTCCTTACTGCATTTGTCCTGCTCTAACCTCGGCCGACTCGGCCCCAGAGGCGAGTTTCTGAGTAGAGCGAGATTCCTTAGGGAGCTGAGAATCCGGCTGGCTCCAAGAGGCGTGGGGGATGCTCGGAGGCCTAGTCCTTTCCCCGAGGCTTGATGGGAATTGTAGTTCTACTGAGGGGAAATCTCTCGCTCGAGCATCTTAGGCGTTATCGTGTTTCCCAGGCATGATGGGAATCGTAGTCGGCTGCTGCATAATGGGGATTGTAGTTTATTAACAAGAGTTGCTGGAGCAGGGTAACCTACTGGATGACATTTTAGATTTGGACCCAAGGAGAGCAGGGTTCAATTCTGTGTGGTGGTGTAGTTAAGAGATTGGTACTTGGACAAGGGGGTAGAGGGAGGCTCCTGGTTCAAGTCTTGCTGTAGCCATGCACTCACTGGGTGACCTTGAGATCTCTCAGCCTAACCTACCTCACAGGCTTGTTATAGTAAGAGTGAATTAGTTGTCAGTGTTAACGTTTTAAAAAAATTGTAAACCACCTGGAGTCTAAGGGTAGGGTGGGATAAATATGTACAGTATTCCGCAACCAAGTGTAAATGTTTGTTATGGGGACATTTAAAATTAGCATAAGTTTACATAAATCAACACACACACACAGAGGGTACGCCCCACAGTTTCTTTCAAAGCCCAGGAGTTGAGAGGTCTGATTTCAGCCTTGGTTCCCCATCTGTAAAATAGGAATAATAATGATCTAACTTCACAGGGCAGTTGGGAGGGTGAACTAGATAAGGACTGTAAAACACTTTGAAGGCTGAAAGTAATACAGGAATAGTTAATAATAATCCTGGGACACAGTCTAGAGGGATGACCGAGTTTAGTAGCTCAAAGGGATGTGTGCAGTAATGGGCAGGGTTTACCAGACATAGGGCGGATAGCTACGTATTTATTATGAGGGACAAGTAGATTATGAGATGATTTTTTCCTCCAGCCCCATGCACTCAGTAGTACGTAATAAGGATTCATGTACCATGAACATCCATCAGCTTGTAAATCCTTACATCAGCAACATACTCCTGTCCTGAAGCTGCCCCTTTCTTTAGTATTGTGATACCCAAAACACAAATCAGCATTGCCCTTAGCTTAAGACATCACAGTGTGTGATTTCTTTGCTGTCAAAAAGGATTCTCCACCAACCTCAGAGCAGGGAAACTATAATTGGTGATAGTAGCACTGGGAGCTCTGTCCACTTGAAACAGTGGGAATGAACCTTTCCCCTCCCAGGAAAATTAGCACAAGCAGGGAGGACTGCATAGAAGTTGGGGGCAGGGGTGCTTAAGAGGTGCACTCAGGAAGAGGAGGGTCCAGATCATGGATCTGTGCCCTAGCATACATGCCCTTACCTTGAGCTGAGTTTTTCCAGTGCTTGGGGGTAGGAACTGGATCCAGAGACCAGATACAGCAGAAAGGGGGCTTGTGGGAAGGTGGCCTGGCTCCCTAGAGTCAGGGCAGCAGAGGCAGGCTCAAAAACTCAGGAATCAGACAACTTGTCAGCAATTCTGGCTTCTTTATTTACCCAACAAACAGTACAACGCTGTCCTCTTGCCTTAGCCAGAAACTGATTGGGTGTCCTTGGGCCAGTCACATTAATCTGTCAGCCGAACCTACCTCACAGGATTGTTGTGAGGATTAAAAAGTTGTGTTTGTTACATGTAAAGCACTCCGAGTACCATGGCAGGGGGGCACTATATAAAAATAAAGATGATTATTATTTATTTATTTTGTTTATTGGATTTTTACCCCGCCCCTCCTAAAACAGCTCGGGGCAGCTTACAATAAAAATAAAATACAAATATTAAAAACGATCTATAAAACACACTAAAACATTTTTAAAATACCAACCATTAAAACAGGACTAGGGAACAACCAACTAGGGAACAACCAAAGTAAAACAATAAATAGGATGAAGGGGAATATAAACCCCCCCTCCCCAAAGGCCTGTTCCTCAGGGCCAAAGGCCTATCATGTTGTTTCTCAGGGCCAGCTTGGTTCCCCAGTCAGAACCCTGGAGAGCTTCCAGGTCAAGGTCATAGCTCACTCTCCTATAGTTCCTGAAGGGGCAGAGCCAAAGCACAGACCCACTATTCCTTAAAAGGGTCTGCGCCCAACCCATTACAGGACCAATTAAAAATTAGCTATATGTCACATTTGGCCCCGGAGCCTGAGGATCCCCACCCATGTCTTAAATCAATGGTATTACCATCACCTCTATTGCATAGCAATTACTGTACCATCCTAACTATGCTGTCACTGTAAGTCCCAGAAGACTAGCTTTTTAACAGTATAAAACCCTGTTCATTCATTCTAATTTTTCATTTATTTTTAACTACTGCAGTAAGAAAACAGAGAAAAACTGGCATAGAAAATGTTTCTTTCATTTAAAAAAATAAGTCCCCAAACATCTCCAGTTAGCACACAAAGACCGACTGACAGCTACATTCTAGTCTGTGCATTTCCAGCGTCCATACTTAAAAGGATTGGCCTGGATAACAAAATTTGCTCTTCCTTCTTTAGGCATAACTTCTATCCCAGCTCAGATGGATCCAGAGTTAAACACTCAGGAAGAAAAGCAACACAGGAAAGGTAGGTTGGGCGTAGTTATGTTGTAGCAGCAAGCTCCATTTTTAAAGCCAGGTTGAGGCTTGGACGGGGAACGTTGACAAAAAGTCTCTACCAAACAGGCACATGCGTACGACAGCAGTATAATCATGCATCTCCCCTCCAAGGCTGGCCTTAGAATGTGCAAGGCCCAGCATGAAAAAAAAAAAAGCAGGATCCCTGTGGCCCTGTCCCCATAGCCCCATCCCTTTAACTATTAACAGTGGTGTGATAAGGTTGCACACATAGGCTTTCACATACACACGCTGTCTCCCTTTCACACACACAGACACACACACACTCCTCTGGCAGAGGGGATTTGGGATCAGTGATTTGCTGAAAATGAGAGAAGGGCCCCACAGGACACAGTCACCCTGGGGGGCTGAGGGTTATCAGCAGGGAGAGGGGCCCTCGGAAATAAGTCAGTCTAAACTAAACTACCTAACTTGAGTCAGACCGATGGTCCATCTTAGCCCAGTATTGTCACAACCTGACACTGCAGCAGGGGTTTCAAATTTGGGTCCAAATCTGGCTCTTCCAGGGTCTCCAGCAGAGGCCATCCTGGGATGCTACCCCCTCCAGGCCCCCAGCAGAGGCCTCCCCCATTGGTGCTACCAGGGATCCTGAGGTGGAAATGTTGGGCTTGAACCTGGGACCTTATACATGCAAGGCACGTGCTCTTACCACTTGACACACGCACGCACGCACACACGGTTACCTGGATTGGCCCCCTGTGGGGCTCCCTCTGACCATGGGGTCCAGGGTATGGCCCCAATTGGCCTCACTTAAGGCATCCTTCTATATTACTCCTGGTAAGAGCATGAATTGTCTGAGCAAGGAGCAGTGGGATGGTTGTGAAGATGTGTCACTACTGTGTAAATACGTACGCATGGATAATCCCACTTTCATGGGGCTATTTATGCATATGTTTTAGCAGGCCAGGGCTTTACCACAAGAGCTAATATGTGATGGATAGACAGCAGGCCTACTAGGGAAAACCAGGGCGATACTGGTCAGCATGACAGACCACAGTCCCAGCACACCAGCTGCTTATGTGTTGTCAAAGTTTTGTTGGCATCACGGTAAAGGAGGCTGAATGATTGTTCCAAAGTGCTCACCAAGGATATATGCCGTGCTGCTGAAATGCAGCCAGCTTATTTCCCCCCCTCCCTGCACTTTCCAAAGCCTGCGGCAGCCACTCCACGGAGCTGGGGCGGGCCCCCAGAGGCCCCGGGGCAACTGCCCCACCTTACCCTCTGGGTGCCATGCCTGTGGTGGAGGGTGACAGGCACCCAGCACAACAGAGGCAGATAGGGCCCCAGGCAAAGATAAAATGGGGGGCTCCAGATGGCCACACCCCCACTGGGCGGGAGTCGGGGTTTACACGCTGTCCTGGTAAAAATAAGAGCCACTGTGGGGCCTCCGGAAGTGGAGAAACTAGCAAGTCCCTGGGTGGTCGCCTCTGGTCCTGAGACAGAGAGTCTGCACATCTCTCATCCTACAGAAAACCCTGGGAAGGGCTTGTATTGCCTAGTTCCAGGGGTGTGGCTGTGATAGAGGGAAGGGGGGGGGGAGCTGCACCAGCCGTGGGGGCCACATTCCCTGCTGCAGCTGCATCCCCTGCCTCTGGGGAGGAGCTGGGGTTGGGGGCAGAAGGGCCTCATTCCCTCTTCTGCACCAGGGCCCGTTCTAACCGAGCTACGCCCCTGCCTCAGTCAGTGCTTCACAGAATCGGGTCCGTAAACCTTCCATCCGATTCTCATTTACCCCAAAGCTACAATCCTCAAAACCACTTACTCCAGTGGCGTCCCACTGAGATCAATGTGAGTGCGCTGAGAATTAGGGCCTCAGGCTCTTTGGCAGCATGAACGATGGATATAAATTCTAGTTGTACCCCCTGATAAAACCCTTTCTGCTGCTGGGGTAGTTTAGAGTGCAGTCCTTCAACAGCACGGCTCCTCCGGACCGGCGCGAGTCTTGCGTTGGTGATTCGAAGTGCCAAGTCTCTGAGGTTTTCACCCAGAGACTTGGTTTTGACCCAGAGGTCTCGGGGCTTGGGGAGAAGACCTGATTCCCCCCGGCTGAAGTTTCCATCATAGCCCCAGGATGCCCCAGCACCCTGTAAGAGGCAGGGCAACACCAGAAAGGGGCGTGGCTGTCTCTTTGCCACACCCCCTTTCCAATGTGGTCCCACCCCCTGCAGAACATGGTGATGTCACAACACTCCATAGGGTGAGGTGTGATGACAGCCCCAGCCTTGCCAACATGGGCCCACTCCCTCTTGATTATTATTATTTATGATTATTATTATTAAACATTTATAAAGCGCCAGTTGCAACCTGGCGCTGTACAGAACATACAATCAGATGCGGTCCCTGCCTGTGGCTTACAATCTAAAAGACAAGGAGGGGGAGACAAGGAGAGGGGACAGTGGGAGAGACATGGGAGAAGACAAACAAACATTCAGGCGGATGCGAAGTCTCAGGTGCGTGTACTGGGCTTGGTTACAAGGTGGTCGGTAGCAGCTGTCAGCAGTGGAGGGCTGACAGTAAGAGCAAGGGGAAAGACTAGAGGGCATTGGGAAAGGCAGCATGGAAAAGGTGGGTCTTGAGGAGGGATCTGAAGGAGCGGAGGGAGGAGGCAAGGCGGATGTCGGCAGGGAGGGAGTTCCAGGCATGCGGGGCAGTGAGGGAGAAGGGACGAAGGCGGTTAGGCGAGCAGGAGAAACGAGGGAGAGCGAGGGAGGGGACAGAGGAAGAGCGGAGAGCGCGCGCAGGAGTGCGTAGGGCGATTAGGTCCGAGAGATAAGGGGGAGCTTGGTCATGGAGCGATTTGAACGTGAAAACCAGGAGTTTGAACAGGATACGTTCAGGAAGGGGGAGCCAGTGAAGGGAGAGGAGGAGATTAAAGCCTTGGAGGTAGGTGGTAACCCTGTTGGCTCCAAGGACTCGCACCAATGTGAAGCAGGCAGCAGAGGACCACCTTTCACCTGTAAATCACAATCAGACCTTCCATTTCCTAAAGTCTTCCCCATAAGATGGCTGATGACAGCCGTGGTAGCCCCATCCATAGAGATGCCCACTTATTACCCCTACAGTAGAGACCCGCCCAGTAATTCACAGCCTCATATTTTTCAGCTACACTGAGGAGATCGCCTCAAGTTCCACGTATGTATTTTTGCGACGGTTAAGACGTTTAGGTTGCTTTGTAGTGTCCTCTTGGCACGTGTACATGATATGTCGCCCAGTGTTTCACCTGATGAGCCTTTATGGTCAAGAGCAGAAAACCTCGTTCAGGGTTGGGTTCCACCCACCCAGGATGGGGGTCCTATATTGTTGACACAGTCCTGTGGGTGGAGAGCAGTTAGCAGCAGCACGGGTCTCCCCGAACTGAATGGGATTTGGGTCTGCAAAGGGCAGAGTGGCGGAGATTAAAATCTGCAAAGTGCTATTAAGTTTCCCAATTCTGCAAAGACTTACCCACTTATTTCAAGTATTTATTTTATCCCTCCCCATCCCAAGGTTACAATTCATAAAAACTTTGCTATTAATTCTCCTGATTCTGCCAAGAATTTCTTTTCCTCCTTTCTTTCATCCAAAGGTCTCAGGGTGTGTCACAGATTGTACATAAAAATATATACGAAAAATACACATGAATAAAACCAATTAAAATCCCTTCTCCCAGACCTCTCCAATCTCTGTCCCCACCTGCCAGATGCCTGTCCAAACAAAAAAGTCTTACCTTGGCTCCAGAAGTTGAGTTGGTGCAGGCTCACACAAACTTCCAGGTTGAGGGAGTTTCGCTTAAGTAACCATACAGTGGGATCCACTTAAGTCAAACTTCCCTAACTCAAATTTCTAGCTGAATCAAGGAAATGTGTCTTCCCCAGCCCCAGGTTTTTATAACTGGATTGCTTCTTGAATTGGATAAGTTGAATTCTGTGCCATGATAACTGACGTTTTAAGACATATAGACCCTACCGGTGCAGCCGGCCCGTTTGCTGGGGGGTGGGACAGCGGTGGGCTTCCCCATGGGGGCAAACCCCATTGGAGCATCCACTGCCCTGGGGTTGTGAACCCTGTGAAAGGGCAGTGCTCCCCGCTGTACCGCTGGCACAGGGGGCGTGGTTCCCTCTGTTCATGGGGGAGTGTGGCCATGGGCCGGCAGAACTCCACTTTCGCTGGTAGCCGCACCCCCAGCTCCTGGCCACCTGTGATATCTTGGCCCCTGTGCCGGTGCAGGGCCCCTTGCGCCAGCAGGGGGCTAAGCCGGATCCCGCCCATGGAGTATAACTACCCAGGTAGAAATATCGGGACCTTTGAGGGACCTAAGTCTTTGCAGGATGAGAGCCAAGTGTATTGCAACATACACGGGTTTGCCATCGTAATTCTTGTAACGTGAAATGTATTTTTTTTTTCTCAGCAGGAGAGGAATTTGAAGTCCCTTCTCCTTCTTTTAAGCCTCTATGTCCTGCTAAACCCTCTCCTAGTTACCTTGAGCTTCCATCTTCCCAGTGGAAGCCCAGCCCAGCCCAGACCGCAAGGTTAGGTAAAGGAAAGAAACACTTCTGTAAGTGCTGGGAACCCTAGAGTTGTGACAACCCAGATGAAACCCTGTTAATCAAGGAGAGAACAGCCTTAACCTGGTGGGGGGAGGGTCCAGAAAGCTGGGGCCTTGTACTCACAAACCGTATTTTAATCAGTGAGCTAGTGTAGCCCTAGTGGATAAGGGGACCAGCATTCAAATCCTGTCTTAGCTACGAATTCGCTGAGTGGCCTTGGGCAAGTCACTCTCTTTCAACCTCAGTTCCCCCATCTGTAAAATGGGAATAATAATGACAATTGTGAGGGTGAACTAAATAAGGACTGTAAAGCACTTTGAACGCTGGCGGTGCTATAGAAATAATAAATCTGTGAGGGGCTGGCGATCCATTAGATCAGTGGTTCCTAAATGTTTTTGCCTGTGACTCCGTTTTAAAGACAAAAATAATCGTGACATGAGGCTGCAACAGAGACCTGCATTGCATATCAAATATCAGTCAGGATCGTGACCCCCCATCTGCATACATTGTAACACACACACACACACACACACACACAGAAACACCCTGTTTGGGAATTCTAGTGCTAGATAGAGCCAGGGAGGCTGGGAGCCAGATCTCTTGGGTTCTGTTCCCAGCTCCATGAAAAGAATAGTGGCTATTTCCATGATAGCAGACGGGGCCTGAGAGCCAGGATACCTGGCTTCTCTTCTGGGTTTTTGGAAAGAGAGTATTTCAGTGGTTGCTGTTTCCCAGTGTAATGGGAGCTTCAAACATGAGCAACACAGATCCCGTAGCCACCTTTGGTTGAGCCAGGTGACTGGGTGTTTTGAGGCCGGCAGTTGTTCTGGGCAACACCATAGAGTTGTGAGCTGCAGCCTAGAGCGTCAGGCTCTATGGTGGGTGGGGTCACGACACAGGTGGACTGTGGGCCGCAGCAGCTGATGGGTCTGTTTAAACCTAATCCAGGCAGGGCTGCAAGCAGGCAGCTGTGGGCTCCAGGGATGAGCAGCTCTGCATTAATCCAAAAACACCCTTTGTCCTCGTTGTCCATAGCATAACCCAGCCTAGCTGCTAGCTATATCCAAACTTCCTCCTGTCTGGCTCCCAGTCCAGTGCCAAAGCTGGGATGGACGAGTCCGGACCTGGTACTAACACTGAGTAGTCTTAGGACAGAAACAGAGCCGCTCCTTTTAAATCGGTGAAGATTATCCACGATTTCTGAACAGTGCACAGAGATCCACCACAGACTTTGAACCGTGGCAGGTCTCTGGGCCCTGTTGTTATTATTTATTTTATTAGCAAGCATTTATATAGTGCCAGTAATGTACCAGGCGCTTTAGACACGGTCCCTGCCCTAGGGCTTTCAATCTGAGAGACAGAGGGGGATGGGGAGAGACAAAGGAAGGGGAACAGAGGGAGAGACAAGGGGTGTAACATGCATGAAGTCGCGAGGTCCCAGGTGCACGCGCTTGGCTTGGTTACATAGAGAGTGATGGCTGGTTGGTCCGTGTGGTGAGGATATGAATACACAGACCTCAGGCAACAGATTGTATTTGATGGTAGGTATCAGCAGGGTTAGGCTGCTAGCAGGCTGTTCTGAATGCTGTTCTGACTTGTGAACAGCAGGGCAGCACCATCTTGCAAACACAATAATACCTTTGTGTACATACACAAATTAGTGACTCCTTATGAGCCAGAACAGTTAATCTGGATCTCTGGCAGAATGGAGACTGGATTATGGATATTTGGTTTCAGCTCTAGGTCCTCCTGCATAGTGGTTAGGATTATGGAATGAATCCTTCCTAAATACTACAGCAGTTAAAACAGGGGGGCTAGAAATCTGGGAGTTTGGTTTCTCTTCCCAATTCTAAATGGGTGTGTGGCTTAGTGGTCAGAGAAAGGACTCTTAGTGGTCCTGATAATGACTCGCTTTGCAACCTTGGGCAGGTTTTTTCCCTGCCTCTGTGCCTCAGTTCCCCCATCTGTGTAATGGCCGTAATACATAGAGCACAGGTCTGTAGTGATGCTTAGCGTTTGCAAAGCATGTAGATAGTTCCTGACCGAAAGCCTATGTCAAAGTGCAGTGCTGTTAGAACAAACAGGAAAATGGATGAGCATTTGGAGAGGGGAAGGTGGCAACGGTGTATAGCCCTAGTGGCTAAGGTATTGGACAAGGACCTGGGAGACCAGGTTTCAAATCTCGTTTTAGCTATGAACTCACAGGGTGGGCTTGGGCAGGTCACTCTCTCTCTGAGCCTCACTTCCTCCATCTGAAAAATGGGAAGAATAATGGTCTACCTCACACGGTTTGGGTGTGTGTGACAGTTGGCCCTAAGTGGCTGTAGAATTAGGGCCTGGGTAAATCCTGACAAGGGTCAAGCCTTCCTGAATAGCTGGAGTGACTGTCCCTTTAAGAAAGTTGGCTGCCTCCACAGGCCACACCCCTCCTGGGCATATAAAGTACAGAAAGCTTTGCTGGAAGGATGGTCAGTCTGTGACTGGTGGGGGCTAGAGAAGAAGCTCTAGTTGGAGACTGGCTTGGGATTAGGAAGCATTTGATGAGAGTAAAGGACTAAAATGCTCAGAGACTGGCTTATGGCAGCATCGTAGCAAGAAGTATTTTGGACTTTATGTTGGGATTTTGGTTTGCTTGGACTTTTTGCACAGTAAACAAAGCTGCACTTCGTGGTGGAGGAAGTGGCTGGAGTGGTGCGGCCCACTGGGACTTTGACAAACTCTAGAGTCCAAGGCTGCCCTGTCGCAGGGAGATAGAACTAGATAAAGATGGCAACGCACTTTGAACACTGAAAATACCAGCGAAGTGCTAGCTAATGCATTTCCTGTCCCCTTCAGCCCCCGACCACCAGCCGCACGAATGCTTTGGCCTCCTGGAGTGCATGCACAACAACATCCAGACGCAAACCCAAATCGCTCAGAACCAGCTGGCTCTCCTGGAGGACCTTCGGGAGTCCATCAACCTGCTGCTGGCCAGGCAGGGACGGAAGAGCCAAGAGCAGAATGACCAGGAGCAGGATGCCCTGCAGAGCTCAGCTTCTTCCCCCTATCAACAACTTTAACTAACCGGGATGCAGCTTGGTGGATAGCCTGGGAGTCCAGGTTCTCCTACATGCAGCTCTGTCTCCTTGACTTTTGCTGTGATGTTGTGTGTGTGTAGCTATGCCCCTGGCATCGTTTTGCCACACAGCAGCCAGGAGGCGGGACAGTGGGAGATGGTGCTTGGAAATAAAATGACCATTATAAAATACTTTCCGCGTGAGCTTTCCTTTGATGGCTGCACAGGCCCCTGGTGGGGCAGGATAGAGGAGGTTACAGAGACCCAACCCGCACGACCCGCGCTACCATTAGGCAACTCAGGTGGCCGCCCCCCCATCCAGCTCAGCTGCCCTGCCGCCACTACTGAGAAGCTCGCCACTGGAGGGGGGGGGGG
>QEPC01015423.1:3698115-3715559 GCA_003113815.1 Sphenodon punctatus | reverse complement strand
GGGGGGGGGGGGGGGGGGGGGAGACTCTGGAGGCAGAGCCCTGGCAGCGGGGAGGAGGGAGGGAGCTTTGGGTGAAGAAGGGGAGGAACGGATTTCTTTTGGAGGGGGCTAGGGTCCTGTCAGTGGAGTAATGGGCAGAGCCTTGGAGGAGAGTCTCACTCTTCTAGGGGGTGGGGCTGGTGATGGGTCCGAGAGGCTCTTGAGGGAGGTGGGGGCTTTGCAAGTGTGTATTTGGGGGTGACCTTGGGGGTAGGGGGCTGAGGGGATTGCTGGGGTGTGGGATGGTGGGAGTGAGGGTAGCTTTGGAGGAGGGGGCTGTGGGGGCAGAGATCTAGGGGCTCTGGGGAGAGGGTGTTGGCAGTGCGCAGTGGGGTGCAGGGATGAATAGAGGAAGAGCATCAGTGAGGCCTTCTGTGACACGTCAACGCTGCATTGTAGCTCAGGGAATGCTCCTCCAGGCAGCCTGGTGGGGGATGCGGTGGGTTGCTTTCCTGCTGCGCCCTTGTGGCTGCCGATGTGTTGAACCCCGAGTAACCCAGAGACGTGACTCTGTGGAGTGAGGCCGGGATGCCATGAGCTGTGTGGGGCTGGAGCTGGCCTGGGGAGGGAGGAGGAGACAGACACAAAAGAGTTGATGCTGTCAGATTGAGGGGAGAGTGGAGGAGCAGGGATTCTGTGTGTGTGTGAGAGAGAGAGAGAGAGAGAGAGGGGGAAATGTTATGGGAGGGATGAAGGTTACCCCATGGCCCCCTGGTGAGGGAAGTCACAGGCAGGGGTGGGCATAGGGTTGTGTGGGGTGGGCTGGAGGCGTTAGAGAGATGGTTAGTGGGTGGGGTTTAGTTTTTTTTAAATTGTGCTTGTTTTTTGTGTGTTTCTATGATGGTGTTTTTTTTGGTATTTTTGTTTGTTATATTTCTGTTTGTAAATTTTTTTCTGTAAGACATTCTGAATCCTTTTGGAGAAGGGCAGGATATAAATCATTTGTAATAATAACAACAGTAATTTAAAAATTATGCCAGGTCCCCAAACTGTATGTGGGACCCCTAAATAGGGATGGGGCCATGTGACCTGATCTTTACTCAGTATGCTTTGCTTGAATCAATCCTACTTCAGCCCATCACAGGCTACTAGAATGATGATTAAAGTGTCAAATTGGGGGTCACACAAGTAAAAGGTTGAGAGCCATTGATCTCTGCAGTTAGCAATTTCTTTTCCTGCACTCTCCTTCAAACTAGAGCACTGATCTGCATTTGAGCAATTACCAGGAGGTCCTTCCTTTCATGGGCTTCCCTTTCCTCCTGAGTGTTTCTCTGAATGCCCACTGGGAAGGCTTGGGAGAGCTCTGTATTGATAAGGGAAAGGCATCTCTATAAATCTTAGAGATACAAGCACTTAGATCAGGGGTGAAGAAACTTTCTCCACCCAGGGGTTACTTTGAAAATTACTACAAGTTTTGCGGACTGCATAGAAGTTGGGGTAGGAGTGTTTAAGGTGCGTCAGGAAGAGAAAAGTCTTTGTGTACATCCTTGTGTAAATGCCCTCATCTCTGGTCCCATCCCCTGAACTCAGTCTTTCAGTGCTTGAGGCTTGGGACTGTACCCATGGGTCAGATCCAGGAATTAGGAATGGGCTAAATAAAAATAATTTAAAAACAAAACACAATCGTGGACCAGATTCAGCCCCCGGTGCTGTAGGTTTCCCACCTCTGCTTTAAGGGAAAGTTGTGGTAGGGTTTGTGTCTCAAGTGCTATCACTGGAAATAAAAGGGAAGAGCAAACATCTGTCATCCCTAAACTTTATAGGGACTCAAATGAGCATCTCCAATATTTTCAGTGACTTTGAATAGCAATAAGGGTGTCTTTTACACAAGCCTCGTTTCTCCTGGTCTTCTGAGTTTGGAAGAAACCAACTACTGCTGGGGGTGTGTGCGTTGGACGTTCAGCCCAACTACTGGATGTCGGCTGGGTGCCACTGGAAACCAAGCACTGGGGAACTCATGCATACTTGGAGATCCTACCTTGTAAAACCCCAATATCGAATCCAAGTCTCCAAGCATACGTGAGTTCCCTGGTGCCCGGCTGACCTCCGGTAGCAGGTGTGAACGTCTAACATGCACATACCCCTGTGTGAGTTTGTTTCACTTTAACTCTGAAGTCTGGGAGAAATTAAGCTCATGTAAAAATGCCCAAAGTGCATTGCTCAGTGACAGAACCGCTGGGGGTAGGGAGCCCCGTGTGAGGAGCTTGTTTTGAGAACTGAGGGCAGAACTTGTGCCCTCAGAACTTGTATCCCCTCCCTGTTGTATCTGACCTGGGAAGAAGTTATAACAACGCAGATGCTTGCCACTAGCAACAAACAAGTAGTAACTATGTTTTTTTCCCCTTCTAGATGAAGCTGTTAGCTCTTGCAGTGCTTGCTCTGGTCACTCTTGCCCATGGTGAAGAAGGAGCCAGGCTCCTTGCCTCCAAATCTCTCTTAAACCGCTATGCCGTGGAGGGCAAGGACCTCACTCTGCAATACAACGTCTACAATGTTGGCTCCAGGTAACAATCGCCCATGCCCCGGGTCTCAATCCAGCATCTTTCCTGATACAGTCGGGAAAAGTGTTAGGTTCCTTTCTCCGCAGTGTATACAGGCAGCAGTGGGAAGGGAGAAACGTGCTGAATGAAACCTTTCTCCAGCCCCTGCCTGAAACGCTGCAAGCAAAAATCTCCTTTCATCCGCACCGAGAGGCTAAATAACAGGGGTTCAAGTTTCTTCGCACTAATTCTGCTGATAGTTCATTGGCAGCGATGCTCCTTATGCGTCGGCTTTCAGTGCCATAACGTGTATTCCTGTCCTGATCCATCGCTCTGTGTTTGTGTGTAGTGCTGCCTTGGAAGTGGAGTTGTCCGATGACTCCTTCCCGCCTGAAGATTTCGGTATTGTCTCTGGAATGCTCAATGTCAAGTGGGACAGAATCGCACCGTATCCTTTTTGTGATTTGAAACAGCCTTTCACCCTTGTTCTACTGTGTCTACTGCTCTCTCCTTAGCACCCCTTCGTTCTGATGAATACCTCCCAACAGTCTCTGTTTAGGAGGGACAGGCTTTCTTTGGGTGCTGAATCCCACTGTCTCCCTTTCAGGAGAGAGCGGGACACAGATTAGCACTCAAGCCTCAGGCACGTCTGTTTTAGATGCCGGAGAGTTTCTGTTCCTCTGTATGCGCTTGGGATGTTGGGAAGGGGTGTGTGTGTGAGGGTGGAGATTATTCACAGAGGGTTGGGGATTTATTGGCTGAGGGGGCGGGGCTTGTCCCTTTTTAGCCACTGGAAATTTTGGGAGGTATTCTCCTGGGACAAATGTTGCTCTTTTGGGAAGTACCAAAACGTTTGTAATCCCCTTGCTAAAGCTTCTCAACATTTGGTTTTCCTACCTGTTAAAGGAGATTACATTCCCTGCCCACACCTAAATTTGGGGCCCTTATTTTCACATTTCTAAAGCAGGGGTGAGGTTTCCTGACCTGTGGCTAGTTTTCTTTGGCCGCTTCCGGATTTGTGGAACCAACCCTCAAGCATTGAAAGAGTGAGGTAAAAGGGAAGTTGCCGGCTCCTGGGAATCGCTGCCCTGACAAATTGTCCAGCTTTCCCAATGGGCAGACTAGCTTGGCGTGTTGTGCTCCCAGTCCCAAATCCCAGTTCAAGGGCTTCAGGCCTGCTCCTTGGCTTCCCACCCTGGGTCACTCCAATTTGGTCTCCTTAACCCTCTGCCTCTCAGAGCCAGTAACGTCTCTCACACCGTGGTCCTGAGGCCCCTCAAAGCCGGCTACTTCAACTTCACTTCGGCCACCATCACGTACCTGGCACAGGAGGGAGGGCAGGTCGTGGTAAGTGTCGGATGCCCTGATTAGGCACAGGATCCCAACAGCTAACTGCCGTGGAAAGCAGGGATGCCCTTTCCCCTTGCTGCATTCTGAATGGAGGGAGGGGCATGTGGGGCGGGGCTTAGCTGTGAATTGGGGCGGGGCTTAATGGTAGGAAGGGTGCTGGCATAATATGTGTGTGTCCAGGCTTCCGTGTCTCAGTGCAGGGATGGAGAGCCCCATGCCTGCTCTGCAGCTGCTTTTTATCTGACCCTGTTTCAGTTCCTGGATCTGGCCTGTGGATCCAGTCCCTATCCTCAAGCACGGAAAGTCTGAGCTCAGGAGGAGGGATCAGAGATGAGGGCAGGTACTCAAGGATAGGTGATGGATTCGGGACCGAGGTCCATCATCTAGACCTGGGCAGCTGAGAGGAGGTGGATCACAAGCTAGTCTCCAATAGATCTTGGTGTGGGAAGGGGAGCCGGCTCCTCTCCAAGACCACCTCCAGGGAGGACAGTAGGACTATTGTCCCAGGGAGCATCTCCGAGGAGGAGAAGAGCCAGGAGAGTTCTTCCAGCGCGGCAGGGAAGACTCTCTCTGAAGAGGAGTGTTTCTCTCCATTCCTGAACCCAGTTGCTGAGCTGGTCCAGAGCTGAGAGCCAGCAGGAGGGCAGGGTTCCAGGCCTCGAGCATCAGAGCCATTCAGAGGAGTCCATGTTGATGGCTTGATGCCTGAATCAAGTCCTGTGTCTGGCCTCCTCTTTTCTTCCCCAATCGTACGCTTGCCCTTTAACCTTCCCCACCCCCAACTGTTATCCAGCCCACGCAGCTTGGACTAATGGCGCTTTCTGCCGCATCTCCCCCCGCCTTCCTCTCTAGGACGGGTCTGATGTTCAGAAGAGCGTCAGACCCGTCTCAGAGAGTATGTGCGCATGCGCGTCCATCTGCGCATGCGGCCTCTACAAAGGGGACCCGGAAGTGCGGCTTAAAGCCGGCACATCGGGGATCCGCGTCGTAGGGGGCAGGATCGCTGGACCGGTCTAACGCGGGGAAGATCCGGCTTCAATGCAGGTTAGACTTTTAAACGAGCACAAAGAAAGGCGGCTGATCAAAGGATCAACTGCGTTTCTTGTCTTGTTTAAAAACGCCCTAACTTTCAAAACAGCCTGTGGGAGGGAAAAGGTTCCCGTTCCCCGCCCTAATGCTAGCCCTGCAGTGGAGATGGGTAGCCTGCACGCCCCTTCCAATGTCAGGCTCGAGGAAGCACATTCTCGGCACCAGTAGCAGGATGCTGTGAGCAAATTGTTACCTTGGGACTTGTTCCTTCTAGGTTGGCTTCACCAGCGCTCCAGGACAGGGTGGGATCCTGGCTCAGAGAGAGTTCGATAGGAGGTTTTCTCCTCACTTCGTAAGTATCGCTAGACCCAATTGCCCGATTTTTCTCCCAGGGTGCATTGCTGTGGCTGCAGGATAGCACGGGCTGATGCCCACAATCCAATCAATGAATTATCCAGCTCGGTTCCCAAGGTGGGTCTTGGGCGTTGGTTGGATGCTTTCGGTCACATTGATATAGGCCAACGGCTGTGGGAAACGGTAGCCTGGCTTTGCTCTGTGAGCTGCTGCGAGTGGGCAGCGGTGCAAACCTGCCTTCCGAAGGCTGTGTCCAATCCTGCCGACTCCCCCGTGACGAGCCCTCGTTCTCTGTCCCCCAACGCAAGGGGTGGAATGCAGGGAAATCAGCAGCTGTCCTGGGAGTGTATCGCTGGAGGGGGGCAGGCAAGACAAACTCAGATTAAAGTGGCCAGCTGGGAAGGGGGAATGAGTCCAAGGTTTGTGAGGACGGCCCTGATTCTGCAAAGACTTGCAAGCAGGGAGGGGTTGCTTGGCTGATGAGCTGCAGTTACGCGATTCTGCTTTGGGTAGGAGAGCCCATTCAATGTCTGATTCTTCTTCCCTTTCTCCAGCTTGACTGGGCAGCGTTTGGGGTGATGACCCTTCCCTCCATTGGGATCCCCCTGCTGCTGTGGTACTCCAGCAAACGGAAATATGACACCCCCAAGACCAAGAAGAACTGAGCCGAGCCCATCCCACACAGCTCAGGAGAGAGCGGTCTTTAACCCCCACCCACCCACCCCCGTTTAAACAAATGGTCTGTGCCAGAGCAGCAGCAGTCAACCCTCCCAAGCTAGGACCCTGGGCTAAACCTTTGGTACTTGGCAGGGGGAGGCATTTTTAGTCTGAATTCTTATGGCTGCCTCCATTTTTAACCCTTTCTTAGCCGCATGTGGGGTGATGCCCTCTCCAAGGCAGCTACCGTAAGGCTATAATATGCCTTACACTTGTGAGCAGACTGCACAGTCCCAGCGTCCCCTTGGGTTCTCTCCCAGTCATCCGTCCCCTTCCAAGGGCAGAGTATTCGATGCCCCCTGGGAATTGTCATTGAGAAGATTTAATGCCAGGGATCGAGGCCTCCTTTCTACGGCGGCTTATTCCCTTCGCTGGCACCCAAACCCCGCTAGAAAGCTGCTGGCTCCTCGGCGGAAACGACAGGTGTCCCTGTATGGCGGTGAAATTGACCACCACCTCGAGGCTTCCCTGATGACTCTTGTCAAGCCCCGAGAAGCACGGCGAGGGTTTTTATAATAAAATCATCACAAAGGAAGCCAGCGTCTGTCTCTCTAGCCATCGATCCTAAAGGCAGTTGGTGTGTTTTGCCAACGTGGGGAGGGTCACAAGAGGGACTAGGCTGAGGAAAGAGAGATGCTGCTGCTTTCACTGACCGGGGGAAGGGGCTGTTGGGGGAGAGTATCTGTAGATGTAGGGAGTGCTATGGGGGTAGGGTGGCCAGATATGCAAATTTTAGAAGACACTTATGAGAAATACAGGTTGGAGGGCGGCATTGGCTCCAGTGCAGCCCTGCAACCTGTATTTCTCTTGAAGTGGCCTCTAAAATGTGCATGTCTGGCCACCCTATATGAGAGGGACAGAGAGCCTTTCCCCTTTGGTCAGCCATTCTGAGAATTGGCAGCACAAGCTTGCAGGCTGCGCGTAGGCTCGGGGAACGCTCCCCGAGGGTAGGGACCAGAACCACAGCCTAGACCCAGGAGTTGGAAAGGGGCCAACTAGAAAATAGCCCAGGGCCCGATTTGGCCCATGGGCTGCACGTTCCCCCACGCTGGCTGCACGGTGATTGTCAAGATCCCCTCTATGCCGTGGGGTGGGGCTAGGAGCCGAACCCTCCTTGTGTTCGTTTACCCTGGCTGTCTGTTCCTGTGCTGCTGGCAGGTGCCTTTGACTCTAAATGCTCATGAAAGTCGGGGGGGGGGGGGAAGGCGTGAGCGGTAGAATTCATCTGGGCTGGAGGTATGGGACAAAATGCTCTGGGCAATCCGGGGAAAATCCGGGCAACGCTGCTCTAGAAGCAACCGTGACTCTAGGGCTCAGTGAGGGGGTGGTTTTTCCCTCCCTGGGGGCTCAAGGCCACGCAGAAGTTGGGGGTGCTTAAGGGGTGAGCTCCAGGAAAGGGGAGTCCAGATCATGGCTCTGTCCCCTCTTCTGAAATGCAGGTTCTCTGCTCCCTCCACCTGAGCTCTGCCTCTCAGTGCTTGGGAGTAGGAGCTGCATGCAGAGACAAGATCCAGCAAAGGGGCCACATGAAATCGAGTTGTGGGCCACGTTTGGCCCCCAGGCCTGAGGCTCCCTAGGAAAATCCAGACGAGAGAACATGCTTAACAGCTTGTCCATACAATACTGTAGCTGGCTGGGGAGTGACTACTATCCTGGTAGCGAGTTGTCCGTGCCCCCAGCTATCAGCGTGGATCGCGTGTAGCCCGTATACCTGCCCACTGCATGGGGAGCGGCACAGCACTTCGCTCTGGATACTTGTTGGCTCCTGTTCAGATACATCACACGCACCTAATATCGCTATGCACTTGCAATCCTGACCCGACACGGAGTGCCAGCCTTACCTTTTGGAACTTTTCCTTTAATACGTGGTGGTATTGGTAGGGGTTGAAGATAGTTTTATCTTGTTTTTATGTGGCACCTTTTCAGTTCCTGGATCTGGCCCCTGGATTCAGCTCCTAACCATAAGCACCGAGTCTGAGTTCAGGGGAAGGGAGCCCAGAGGAGGGCATGCCCACAAGGATAGGGGCTTTCACCCCTGGCTGCCAGTAGCTGAGAGTAGTTAGCAGCAGATGGATCACACCTCCATGACCTGTACGAGTACGTCTCATGAGCTACCATAGCTGGTCACTGTCGGAAACAGGGTGTTGTGCTAGATGGAGCACTGATCTGACCCGGTAGGATGATGCCTAGGTTTTTATGGGGGACAGAGCCATGATCTGGACCCTCCTTGTCTTGAATACCTTTATTTATTGCATTTTTATCCCATCCTTTTCTGCAGGCTCAGGGTGGCTAACAACAATATTAAATACATTAAAATCCCCTAAAAACCCAGCACCACCCCAGCCTCCTATCACCTATCAGTCCCCCTCCCCAACCCCTTCTATCCACTGCCATCCCACCCTATCCTTGCCTGCCAAATACTGCGCCAAACAAAAAGCTCTTCCTCTTATATTCCCACTTTGCACCCTTGGAGCTTGTACTAGCTCTCCAAGTGACCACGCAGGAGGGGAAAGGTTGCCCAGCCTTGAAGCAAGACTGGTGGGGAACCTTTTCCAACTTGGGGGACCACTTTGAAAAGTAGAGTTCTTTCCAAAGCTCTGGAGGGCTGCATACAATTTGGGGGTCGGGTGTGTGTGTCATTAAAGAGTGCACTCAAGAAAAGGAAGGCCCAGATGCGTGTCATGGATCTGTCCCGTATCCTTGTGTGCATGCCCTCACCTCCCTTTTCTGAGCTCAGTTTTTCAGTGGCTGGAGGTAGGAACTGGATCCAGGGGCCATGTAAAAAACGTGCCACGTTTGGCCCAAGGCTGAGGTGCCTAATCCCCATCCCTGAAGTAGAGAGATTCATCTTCAATTGCTCATCTGGTCCTTTGAATAGGAGATGCTGCCCTCTCCTGGTTCATTTTCACAATTGCAGTTGCGCTGTGCTATTCTGTAGCCCAGGACAAGTCTACAAACCATTTCTAGATGGCTCCCAAGTGGGGGATGCGCTAGCTGTGCCTGGGGTTACAACCTTATTGATATTTTGTGCATCTTTGTTGTTGGGGAATCACAGAATTATATTTGTCTTGAAATAGAGTCACATAAGCAAAATTATGGGAACTGCTGGTCTAGAATAAAAGCCCCTTGTCTTGCTTTTATGTTGGACTTTGGCCTCTGCTCTTCCTCCCTCCCTCCTTTGCTTTGTCTAATTCTGGGTAGAGGCACAAGGTAATTGGAAGCAAGAAAGGAGACCAGTTGTTATTTCTGTAGCCCTTTCAGTGCCCAAAGTGCTTCACAATCCTTACAACTGCCTGTGAGGCAGGCCATTTTTAGTCCCATTTTACAGATGCGGAACTGAGGCCGAGAGTCGGGGCTGGTGCTACCATAGAGGCATCTTGGGTGGCCACCTATGGCAGCAAGCTGAAGGGGGGTTGGGGAAAACTGCAGCAGCCACTACTGCCAATAAGCTCCACCACTGGAAACCAGCCACCATCACCGGTAAGCTCTGGAGTTGGATTGGGGCCAGCGGGATGGGGCTGCCTAGGGTGGCAGAAATCCTTGTGTTGTCCCTGGGGATAGTGGCTTGCCCAGGGACACCTGCTGAGTTTATGGCTAAGATGGGGTATATGAGAGAGGGGAGCCTAGGGAGAGACAGGGATACATTTGTGAAGTTGCACATGCACGGGCTTAGCATAGTTACAGAGAAGAAGACTTCTGACCTTCAGCAACCAAGCCTGTCTTCCTCTCCATCCCAAGGTTCTGCTTTAGAGTTGGATTATCCCCCCCGCCTCTGACAGCAAAACGGCCCAATTCTCAAACCCGCACACCGCCCCGCTCTTGTTATCCAAGAATTCCGTGGTGGTAGCAGAAACTCTCCAGCTCTTCTAAAGGCAAAACACTGCAGCTTTGTTAGGAGAACAATGTTTCCAAGTCAGGATTCCTCACCCCCTCATCCTCAACGTTCACCGCCAGCGGGTTTGACCCTTTGTTTTGACTGATTTGTGTAGCAATTGGCAACATTCAGGATAGGGTTGATGGTTGGAACAAGTAGTGTGCAAGAGGGGACCAGGGAAGCTGAGCTTCCAACAGGTCTAACTGGTGCAGCCTGCTTTCCAGAATCATTCATTTCCAGCGTGCGGCTTTGTCCTGCGAGTGTCTCAAAACGAGGGAGCGCTTTCTTGGGGTCCTGTTGTAGCTGCTGGAATCCCATCGGCACAGCCCTCCCGCCTCGCCTGGGTTGCAGCAATCTTTGGTGGGATGCACTGTGCGCAGACAGGTGAGAGGCGGCTGGAGAAGGCCCTTGCAAGGTTTTTATTTTGTCTTGTTTTCTTTAATATTTGTTTGTTTCATGCTCTTTGCTCCAATTCTACGGTGATGAGCAGCATAGAAGTAAATCTATAGAGTAGGAGGTTTGGGCAGCTTAAAAGGGTCTAGGAGATAAGATCCATGGAATGCTTGTCCCAAGGATGCCTTTGGACACCTATGACCACCAGCGCACTTCCACCCTGTGCTTTATGCTAGGAAGGACCCCCTCCAGGTCTTGAGTGCAGCAGCCTGCAGTGGGTCCCATGTTAGGAGCGGAATGTTAGGGTCTCTGAGTGCACCGACCTACAATTCTGCACAGGGCCTCCAAATTCCCAAGGATGCCTCTGGCTTGCCCCCTCTGTTGGTTAGAAGCAGAGGTGAGGAATCTTTTTCCTCTTGCAGGCAACTTTGAAAATTAACTCTACAGCCAGGTGTGCTTAAGGGAGCAGAGAGGAGGAGGATCCAGATCCTGGATCGATGCCAGTGGTGGGGGACCTCAAACTCAGAGGCCAAATGTAGCCCATGGCTAGTTTTTATTCTGCCCTTTCCAGTTCCTGCATCCGGCGCTTGGATCCAGTTTCGACCCCCAAACACTGAAAGACCGAGTTCAGCAGGAGGAAGCAGAGATGAAGGCCTGCACACAAGGAGAGGAGACAGAGTCATGGCACAGATCCATGATCTGGACCTTCCTCTTCCGGAGCGCACTTCTGCTCCCAATGTCTCTGCGGCCCTTGGAGCTTGTACTATATTTCAAAGTGGCCCTTAAGTCGGGAAGATCTTTGTGCTGTTCTAGAGTTTCTGCCCTCCTCTCCGTTCCCTTCCCCTGAGCGCTCTCCTTCAGCGCTTCAAGTGAGGGACTAGTTACAGGGGCCAAATCCAGGAATTCGGAAGGGGCCAAATTAAAAACCAGCTGCAGGCCAGATTTGGCCCACGTGCTGAATTCTCCCCATTTCTGATCTGAGGTCTTTTGATGAGACAGGCTTTTACACTGGCAATAACATGGCTTGAGAGCCAGTGTAGTGTCATGGATAAGGTGCAGCACTTGGAACCTGGGAGGCGCATGTTCGAATTTCACCCTAGCCAAGGAACGCACTGGGTGGCCTTTGTGCTAGGAAGGACCCCATCAAGGTTTCTGAGTGCAGCAGCCTGCAGTGGGTCCCACGTTAGGAAGGGGACATTAGGGTCTCTCCCAACCTCTCAGCCTCAGTTTCCCATCTGTAAAATGGGAATATGTATGTGTCTGTCTTTCCCTGTGTTCCCCTCACCCTTGTCCATCTTAGGTTGTAAACCCACTGGACAGGGACCTGTCCCCAAATATCTGTGACTGTACAGGATTAAGTACACCTAGTAGCCCTATAGAAATGATAAGTAGTTCAGAGCCATTCGTGGGAATTTCCCATCAGACTCTTTTTTGCAAACGGCAGTACAGCTCTTGCAGTGGGACTTTTGTTGAGTGGTCTTTTCTGTGAGGGACGGAGCAATAATAATCATTGGTCAGAGAGTGAATCTGGGGTTCGGTCACATCCCTTAAAGCGTGGTCCTCTGGCAGCGTAATGCTGTTCTGACAGTGCTGGCACAAGTCCGGGGCCAGTCTTACCACAGGGCAACCCTAGGCAATTGCCCCAGGCCCTCTCTTTCCCCTCTATTTCTGGGGCCCCTGCAGTGGCCCCCATTTTCACCAGGGACTGGTCTGGGGGCCCCACTTCCAGTAGAGCCCCAAAAAGGTTTTATAGAGCCCTGTGGAAGGTGCCCCTGAGGGGCGCGGCCAAAGGAAAGAGCGTGGGGCCACTGGGCCCCACAGATTCCAAGGTGAGCCCTGCACCAGCCCTGCTGAAGTGAATGGGACTTGTACTAGTGCCGAACAGCCAGCAGAGAGTGGTGTTCACAGATGGTTAAGATATGGATGTTGCTATCTTGGGTTCCTTGCAAGAGGAGTCAGGGAACATCTGAAGACCTACCCCATTCACTCCTGATGCCTGGCGCTGTTAAATAACACGCAGGCAGTGGGGAGGAGCCCGATGCCGGCAGTAGCGCCGGTGCAAACGGGGTTCTGACGCTGCTTTGCTCGCGCATGACGGTGCAAAATCCAGCCCTGTCATGTGCGAGACTAGCCGCAGCAGATCCCCCTTCACACTGGCGCTACTTCCGTCATTGGGCTCCTCCCCGCTACCGTGACTTTGCCTGCGCGTTATTTTAACCGCGCCAGGCATCAGGTGTGAATGTCGTAGAGGAGGCATCTGATCTCTCACGAGTTGGAGTAACGGGTGCGGGACCTTTTCCATCCCAGGGACCACTTTGAAAGTTAGTACAAGCTCTGAGGGCACATGGTAGTTGGGTCCAGGGGTGCTTAAGGAATGTGCTCAGGAAGAGGAGGGTCCAGATCATGGATCTGTCCCCTCTCCTCATGTGCTTGTGCTCACCTCTGCTCCCTTCCCTTCTGCTCAGTCTTTCAGGGCTTGGGGGTAGGAACTGGATCCAGGCACTGGAGAGGGACCCCATGGAAACTAGCTTCAGGCTGCATTTGGCCCCTGGGCCTGAGGTTCCGCATCCGTGGAGTAACAGGGTCTGATGAGGCCAGTCAAAATGGCAATTGGGGCAAACACAATCTCGCCCGAGTGGGGTTTCGATGACATTAATCCATGTCTTTAACATGAGAGTTTGGGATTGCACCTTCTGGAACCCACCGATATCAGGGGTTCCAGAAACCGGATGAAGCGGAAGAATTTTCCATATTACACACGCAAGAGTTGTTCCTATGGGAATAGGTGCAAATTTGAATCGCGGATTTAATTGCCTGCTCACGGGAGTTTTGTCTCGTCTAAACACACCTGTTCCCAAGGGGGTGGGGAGGAGGGAGATCCTGGAGAAGGAGAAGCATCAATGAGCAATCTCTGGAGGGTTGGAGGTGGGGTGAACGTGTCCATCCCCTCCAATAGAAGGGTGCACCAGGGACCCATGTCATTATTTTTTTTCATTTGTTGTTTTAGTTATTTAAATCTTTCATTTTTTTCGTAAATACTGAAACTTCATTTTTGTTTTTGCTTTTGTTTTCAATTTTCATTGGTTTCAATGGAAAATACATTTTTGGCTGTAACGTTTTTATCGTTCATTATATTTTGATGATACTTTGAGGAATTGTATCTCCAATGGAAGGCATTATGTGTACCTGATGAAAGATTGGATAAAGGAATCTGATTTTATAAGCAGTTGAACTATGTTAGTTTGCAAAACTCAGCATATACATTCCTGGCTGTAACTTCTTTGTCTCCAATCTAATGTGGATGAGACGTAGCAAGTTTATACCCCTCCCCAAGATTACTACCTATGCCAATTCTCAGATGGATTGAATAAAGGGTCCTGGGGGTATAAGCAATTAACTTGTAAATGTATGTCTGACTTTAACATCTTTGTAGTCCAATTAATGTATATGAAATTTGGCAGGGCTGTATCTCACACCTTCACGATCATCTCTGCCAAATATTGGAAAGATGTAATACAGGGTCCTAATTTTATAAGCCTGCACAGCATCTGCAGAGAATGAGCCTATGCCAGGGATTCTCTTACGTGTCACTGTGGTATAAGATCCGTTAGTGGTGCCAATTGGCCAGCAGAAATGTCAACCAAATATCCTCATTCTGTGCTGTGACCACCCCAGTGTCTCTCCCCCACTTGTTACTGGGAAGTCAGAAGCATCTGTTTAGGAAAGAGCCAATAGAGATTATTTTATGTCCTCTGTCACAGTGCTGCAGGATGTGATTGTGATGATAATTGGCCAGCCTGGATGTGTAAACCATGTTTCCTGATTGCTGGGATTCTATCCCCAGAGTCCCAGTTATGTCCCTTCTTTGCCCGCCTCAGGGCCGCCCCCTATGCCCGCCTTGAAGCCACCAGTGATTGGTTCTGTAAAGCTGGAAGCATGCAGTAATTGGCCAATGAATGTGTCTGTCAGTCTGTTGGGTTGCTCTCCATCCTCCCTCCTACAGCCTCCCTCCTCCTGCCATGCCAGGTGCCTGCCTCTGACTGACACTGCATGTGCTATTTATCTGAATAATGATCTTCAAGGGGACAACTTCAATTGATTATAAATTGGGGCCCTTTATCAAATTGTCCTGTAGTTTGGCAGAGATGACAGGAAAGGTGTGGGATACATTCCTACCAAATGTCTTGTAAACAGGATGGAATATTAAAATGTTACAGGCCAAATGCATTTTAAACTTCAATTCAATTCACCTTTTATTTGTATCCCGCTCTCTCTCACCTACGGCGACTTGAGGCGGCTAACAACAAAGGTAGAACATACAAAATAATAATAACAATTATAGTGCAATACAAAAATTATAACCCAATAACCCCTCAATTTATCACAGTATATCACAGTCATAAAGTGAGTGAGTTTCTCTCCTTAAAACTCACCTCTTTCGCTCTGCTCTGTCTGACTCTTTATCCTGCTGAGCCACTATTCCTATACCTATGGTCTGTTTACCCTTATCCTTGCAACATGGACCTGTCTGCTGTCATTCTCATCGTAACCAAGCCAAGTACGTGCACCTGAGACCCCGCATCTTCATGAATGTTAGACCCCTTGTCTCTCCCTCTGTGCCCCTTCCTAAGTCTCTCCCCCAGCTCCTGTGTCTCAGATTGTAAGCCCTAGGGGCAGGGACCATGTCTATTTTATTACTTGGTAAAGTGTCAGGTACACTGCTGGCACTATATAAATGTTTGTTAATAATAATAATAATTAATCTTTTATCACCAGCCTATTGGCTTATAACATCAGTTAATGGATTATAACATCAGGACCCTTTATCCAATCTTTCTGAAATTTGACAGAATTGGTAACCTTTGGGAGAGACATAATCTTGTTAGGTTTCATGCAAATGGGATGGAAGATAAGGAAGTTATAGCCAGAAATGTGTATGCAGCGTTTCTTAAAATTACAACATTCAATTGCTAATAGAATTGGTTCCCTGTATCCAATCTTTCCACAAATTGGTACATATAGTGCACTCCATTGGGGGTACAATCTCTCCAGGTTTCATCAGAATAGAAAAGTTATAACCAGAAATACATTTTTCAGTGTTTTCCCATTATTTCAAAAACAAAAATTCATTTTCATTTTTGTTTTCATTGTATTTCATTCTTGCTATTACAATAACAAAAATTAAAACTAAAATTTTAGTTTTTATTATCATAACGAAAACAAATTGCATACCCCTACCCTCCAAATGTTGAGTCCCAGGCAGAGAGCTTTCAGCAGTTCAGTGGGAGGAAGGGGGCAGGGGAGGGGAAGGGGACTGTGGGTGATTTCAGACGTGATGGGCGGCTGCTTTCACCACGGGCCGTGGGGTGGTTCGGACCACGGCCGGGGGGTGAAGGGGCGAGCCAACAGACATGCACCCCATTGCCCCCGGCCGTGGTCCAAACCACCCCACGGCCCGTGGTATAAGCGGCCGCCTGTCACGTCTAAAGTGGCGCACACACACCCCGGAGGGGGTGGGGCCACGCGGTGCAGCGTGCTGCCGCACGGCCCCGCCCTCTGCGTTCCCCGGCGGCCCTCCCCTCCCCCCCGACGGGCAGCAGCAGTGGCCAATCCGGCTGCTGCCACAACCACGGGCAGGGGTGACTCCCATTGACCGCAGTGGACAGTAAGTAACCAGACGTTACTTTCCGTTCACCACGGCCGTGGTGGCCTTTCACCACATTTCTCAGCCTCCTCGTGTCCGGAGGTCCAGAAGCGTGGTGAATACAAACACGGGCCGTGTTTGACCGTGGTGCACATCTGGCGGCGAACCAACAGACGTTCACCACAGTCAAACGCGGCCCGTGTTTGACTGTGGTTCAAACAGGGTGACCGTCAGACGTGTAACGTCTGAAATCACCCTGTGTCTGGAAAAAAATCCAAACTCCTTCACCTTGGTTGATTTTAAATGGCAGGATAAAAGGTTTCTTGTGGGCGAGGAGGCTGCCTCCCTGGGACTTCAGGAAGGAGGATGGGGGAGGTGGCTGGCGTGTGTCTCCCCGCTGAGAGGCAAAACAAATTGCCTTTTTTAAAACCATGGGACAGTGAGGCTTAAAAGGGGTCTCTTCGTCAATGATCTTGCTACACAACTTTGTGGGTTCTGCCTTCCTTCTTTAAAACATTAACCTGATCAGGAGTGCCTTCGATGAGAGGGGAAACTGGGGCACGCTATTGGGGGGTCTTAAGGGAAAGAGAGACTGTCAGAGGACACCTGGGAGGGGGTGGGTGGAGAGGTTGATCCCTGATTGCCCTTTTTGTGGTTTCTGAGCAGAGATCTGCCCTTGGTTGGCTGCTAAGCCTAAATTTGGAGTCTGTGTGCCATTCATCACTGCAAATGGCCTCGACAGGGAATAGGCAAACTCTGGAGAAATAAACCCTTCCGCAGCACTGAAGGCTCCGAGGGAATGCAGTGAAATGGATGGGCGGGCTGCAGGTTCTCCTTGCAGTGCTCCTTCAGACCCTCTTATCTGTGTGCCCGCTGCTGCCAGCTCCACGCGCGTCATGGTCTAGGGCTGGGAGCCCCTTTGAGGGCTCACCCCCTGGGATAAACATCTCCAGGCCCCAGGGACATCACCCCCCATCCCTTGTGGGAGGCGAGGGGGTGGGTCCGGGGTAGCCTTCACCCACGGACTGCTGGGAGGTGGAGAGGGATATCAGCGGCTTGCGGCTCTGCAGGCCGTGCACCTAAGGGCTGTGCCAGTGGGACTGTGGGGTGTGTGATGGTGGGCTGGAGGGCTTGTGAGGGGGTGTTATATGTTTTGGGTAGGGGGGATTATGTTGTGGGAGGTTGGGGATTTTCTCTGGCCTCTGTATGAGGGGGGCTGGAGAGGGAGTGGGTTGGGGAGGGGGATCTTTTCCCCGAGTGTGAGGGGGAGGTGTGAGATCCTGCCTGGAGTGGGTGGGATGGGGGAATTGGTGGGGAGGGGATCTCCCTCACCACGTGGGTGGAGCAGCTAGGAGGGGGGGCAGCCATTGGGGTCGTGAATGGGGGCGAGGGAGATATGGTCCTTATGGTGAGCGTGTGAAATCTGAGAGACCGGTCAGGTGTTTGTTGCCTGTCCCTCTCGCTTCCCCCCGAGCAGGTGACAAAGTGGCTCATGATCAGAGGACCCTATGCCTGAATCGGATGCTGCTGAACGGGAGCTCGGTGGTTAATAAATCCACTACAG
>QEPC01015423.1:3679418-3690593 GCA_003113815.1 Sphenodon punctatus | reverse complement strand
ATTAGTTCTTAGTGACGCTGTACCTTGCATACACCGTAAGCCACCCTGAATCTTTTTGGGAAAGGCAGGGTATGAATTCAAGATAACACACAGGGGTGCTAGAGGTCTTATCTTTTAAGGGGCATCCATTATCTTGGAAAACCCTAGCCCCGTAGAACAGAAACCTCTTCTCCCCCCACCCCCAGCTCCACAGAACAGACTCTTCCCCAGTTCCATAGAGCAGGTCCCCACAGAACAGACACTGCCTCCCGCAGCCCAACTCCAAGGGGCGTAGCCAATGCAGGCCCCCTTGCAACATGTATTTTCCATAAGTGTCCTGGAATATTTTTTTTTGTATATCTGGCAACCCTACAAGTACTGGGGCCACGAGCTTGGAGGCCCCCTGGTCCCTGGAACAGCTGTGGCTCCCTGCAGCTGAGAGGGGAGTGAAGGGATTTCCCCCCCCCCCCTTCCATCTCATTCCACCCTAGCTAAGCCTCTATCCTCCGCCCTCTTATTCAGTGTGTGGACTGGCCCAGAGTGGGGTGGCGGCCTTGCTGTGATGTCAACAAACCCGAGTTGCTATGGCAACCTGCATCCCTATCAGCCGGGCCTTATCGCCCCTGGGAAGCTTCCTTGTGGGCAAGGCCATGGGCAACTCAGCTTGTTACCTCACCCGGCCCTTGCGTATGCTGTATGCTCAGGCGACAGATACTGATCTTGGCTGAGGAATGGTGCTTTACTGAACGGGTGTCGGGGTTAGCCACTGAGTAGTCCAGAGTCAATTCTGCCCATGGCTGTAATCTACAATTTCACCACCCTTGGCAGGAAATCCCTTTCCTCCCACGGCCTCAGCTGGGTGGGGAATCAGAGGGCAGGGATTCAAACAATGCAACCGGCCAGGGGCAGCAGAGCTAGCCCAACGAGGCTGGTGGCATAGGGAGGAAGCTGTCGTGGTGCCCCATGGCCTGGTCCAGCGTTGGAGATTTCTGGGCTGAACTGAGTCACTGCAGCCCCAAATCCACCGCCCTAATTGTTCTTATTCCCAAAGAAGCGACCCCCTCCTCGCCTGGCCTTCCTTATAGCGATGATTCGACCCGCATCTTCTGGAGGATTAAAGCACTGGCCAGAGGCTACGGAATTAAGACTCGCTGCCTCCCCTAAGTGTTGGAAGAATTGTCCCACCCCACCCCGGCCTCAATTTCCTTGCTTGTGGCAGTGCTGAGAATAGAACCCAGGAGCCCTGACTTAGGGCTTGTTCAGACAAACACTTGTTCAGAGATAGTCCCTGCCTAATTCACTTCAAACCCGCCAGCGTTCGCATGAACAGAGGGGAAAGAAATCACGACCCCAAATAAGCGCAGTTAAACTGGGGAGAGGCTGGCTTCGGCACTTGGGGGCATGCTTGTGCGAACTGCTGAGGGGAATCTTCCCTTGTTCACAATTGTCCCTGCTTTCCAATAAACCCGCAGTACTTTCTCCTCTCCTTGACTACATAGCGCCTCCTGGCACTACGGTGAAACATTGAGGTAAGAAGTGCGCTACTAGCCACAAGAAGAACGAAGTCACCGACGTTCCTTTCTACATCCAGGCCCTGCAACATCTATTCCTTATAAAAAAAAAATTGCATAGGTGGCAACCCTATCCCTGTACCAGGGTACCTCCCTCCACTTTGGTTTCCATAATCCAGAGTTGAACCGCTTTCCCCCCTCCCCTATCTCCTATCTGAAATTGCAGGGAACTTCCCGCCGGGGGAGCTGGAATCACAAACCGTGGGTGAGGCGGCAGCGACTCACAAAGGAGGAAGTGCTGAGGGTTGATGAGACAGCAGAGGACTGTGAGGAAGGAGGTCATTCCCCTGAACAGGACACGCAAAATTTCCCCTCCGTGAAGGAGCTTCCTGCTCTGCTTGTTTGGAGAACAAGCTCCTCTCCCCCTTTATCCTCATTTTAACTTGTGTACTTGTGGGAACGCAGAGGAGGTTAAAATGAATTAGAAGGTAGTTACTGTCTCCAAAATGCCTCTTAGAGGGGAGAGTAGCCACTGATGTTCCTTTCTGCAGCATAACACTCCTCAGCACTACACTGGGGCATTGAGGGAAGCGGATTCTCTCCTACCTTCCTCCAGCACCTCCTGTTCTTTGCAGGTCTCCTAGTCTACAAAATCGATGTAGCCTAGTGGATAAAGTGTTAGACTTGCATACCTTCCAACATATGACAGGGAGAGAAATAGGTACCCATCGTGCCACCTCTAACTTGCATAAATCTGCAAGTGTTTATAAAAACCTGTAATAGCCCTCTGAGTAACTGAGGCTGAGTTGGGAAGAGAGGATGTCTGTGTGGTAGGCTCTGGGTGTCTTTTAGACATAACATCAATGGGTGTCTGAATGTGCGTTTTGACCTTGATACGAACACCGGTTTGGCCCTGTGTTCACCATGTGGCGCTGCTTAGACACACAGCCCAGCTTGGGGCAAATCGGTGTTTTGCTCTCCACCCAATCTCGGCATGCAAGCACTGCCGCCTTGTTCCCCGTGTTGTACCTGCCAACACGCCACGCGATATCATTAGACACAACGTTGGCCACGTGTTCAGCCAGAACACGCAAATTGTCCTTGTGATGCAATGGTGTATTCACAACGGGTGGCCAACTTGGTGTAGGGATTATTATGGTGCTTACACACAACGGCCAAACACATGCTGAGGGGGTTTAAAAGTCAATCTTTGTTATGTCTAAAGACACCCTCTGTGTGCACATGTTTGTATGTGCAGGGGTGATGGGTCAAACTGAAACTCACCCTATTAAAAAAGTTACAATTCTCAAAAAGTGAAAGTTTTCAAACTACTCTGACCGGGCGGTTCATTTATGCCCGGGCTTGAACGCCTTTAGGAGGCAGTGTAAAACTATCTTATTCGCAAGGGAGTTTGGCAGTGGGGGCTAAGGTGTGGGGGGGGGGGAGTTATGGGAGTAAAGGTTGAGGTGGGGGTTGGGATGGAAACGGGTTGGGGGATGGTGTGCGGTTGAGGGTGTTTTATGCTTTTTGTATTTATGTTTTATGTGTATTTTTTAAATATTTTGTTGTGAGCCGCATTTGGCAGGAAGGGAAGGGTAAGAAATGTAAATAAATTAATTTACGTCTGCATGATTTCAGCTCTAAAATTTTAGTTTTAAAGTCACGTAGAGGATTCCAGCTGGAAGCAGTGATAGTCTCTTTCAGCAGCTAAAGAATCATCTCTCCCAAACACACTCAAACTCCTCCTACCTTTTTTTTAGTTTTCATCTGATCCTAGGCACACAGTTCCCCCCTGCCTGGCTAGTACCTTTCTTTGTTCTTTGATAGCTGTGCTTATCCCAAGCTTAGTAAAGTGAAAAAAGGTGGCTCCCCCTTTCCATGAATAAATAGGCAAGGGAGACATGATTCTTTCTCCTGCTGGATTAATGACCCTCTGTGTCTGCTAAACCAGGTACAAACCTTACACTGCAGGGAGCCTGGTACAGATGATTAAAAGATGTTACTGTACCGGGTAAAAAGGTAGTATTGGAGAATATGGGACTTGGACCTAGGAGACCAGGGTTCAAATCCCATTTTAGCCATAAACTCACTGGGTGGCCTTGGGCAAGCTAAGGGATGGGGAACCTCAGTCCCGGGGGTTAAATGTATCCCATGACAAGTTTTTATGTGGCACCTTTCTAGTTCCTGCATCTGGCCCCTGGATCTATTGCCTAACCTCTAGCACTGAAAAACTTACTGCAGGGTAAGGGAGCAGAGATGAGGGCATGCACACAAGGACAGAGGACAGACAGATCCATGATCTAGACCCTCCTTTAAGCACCCCCCAACTTCTACGTGGCCCTTGGAGCTTCTACTAATTTTCAAAGTGGCCCCTGGGAGGAAAAGGTTCCCCATCCTTCTCAGCCTCAGTTCCCCCATCTGTAAAATGGGAACAACTATGACCTGCCTCAGAGGGTTGTTATGAGGGTGATCTAGATAATGATCACATAGTGTTATATTAATAATAATAATAATAATAATAATACATTTGAACTAAGGGCCACCTCTGTAGGCCTGCTGACCAGAACGCCCAATCTAGTTTAGCTACAGATGCGCTCAGCCCAGGATTGTAGAGAAAAAGGGTAATAAATTAGGAAGCTCTCCACCACTCATCAGCAATCTGCAAAACAGTCCAGCCCCGCACAAAGCCTGTTTGTGCGAGGAAGAGAGCAGCCGGGTTACGAAACACAAGGAGGATGAAAAGAGAGAGAGAGAGAGAGAGAGAGAAAGCTCTCTGGAGTTTGAAAGAAGGGCAAAGGGTTAACGCTCAGGAGGATCTTTATGTGCCTGCGGTTCCTGGTTTATTTGGTGTGTGAGACAGGCGAGGAGGCAGGGACAGAGAGGAGGAGGAGGGGAGGCTGTTGGAAAGCCAAGCGACACAAAAGGATCCTGAGCTGAGACTCTCCTTGGAGAAAAAACACATTGACCAGCGCTAGGAATTTCCAGAGTGGTAGCAGCGGCTGGACTGAGGATCCCATGGGAGTTGGCTCATTTCTGCCCAAGAAGGTAAGTTTTTTCTGTTCTTTCAAGCCTCTGAATCATCCTCTCCTTTCTCTCCCCAACTCACCCTCGCCTGCAACAGGTGGATAACACTCCCCCCCCCCCCCACAAGGCAAACAATAATACCCTGGCAGCATGTGGCTTTGCCAACATAACCAGGTGCAAAGTGATTTCCCAGCCCCCTAGGCAAACGAAATGGAATTGCCCACCCTCAGATTCGACTGCCCTGGGCAATTTGTCCGCTCTGCCTGCAGGACAGGCCGCGTTTTGGATTTGATTGACAGAAGCTTAAAGGTACCCATGAGAATCTAAGTCATGGGGCTTTGTGATAACTTCATGGCTGTCTCTCCATGGTGCCCCGCCCCCAAACTAAACTTCTGCCCCATTTCTGGAATGATATGTGAGCTTGTTTTGGTGCCAACCATATCAGGTGCTGTTTACAATCACCTGTTGTTTCCTTTATAACCTTTGCCTGGTGCTTTGCTATGAAAGTGAGAGAAAGCCTAGCAAGTTTGCAGAGCTGCTTTGAAGAGGGCATGGTGGCTGCTGGTTAAAGGATGGAGGGGGGATGGGAGTCGGGACTCCCCTGTTCCTGTCTCTAGGGAGGGACTTGGAGTCTCCTGTACTCGGGGGGCTGGGAGTCAGGCTAATGGCGAGGGAATGGGAATAGGACTCTTGGGTCCTCCTTCGACGTGTTTTTGTAGTAGTTCCGTCTGGTGGCTGCAGGCCAAGCTTAGAATTGGCGAAGGTGGCCCCTCCCCACCCCTTCCTGTGGCTCTGTTCCTTTGGGGGTCATGCTCCATGGGGCCCTAGCAGTGGTTGTGTTTGGGGCCCAGCTGAGAGGGGTTAGGGGCCCCCCACACCCTGACCTGATGAAAATGGGGGCTGTTGCAGGGCCCCCGGGAATAGGGGGAAATAGCAGGGCCTGGGTTCCCTAGGTAGCTAAGAGTCGGGGTCCCTGGCTTTTGTTCCCATCTGTAGCCACAGGGGGGTTTCTAGTAGTTACCCAAAGCTGGTGGCTATGAGCCAGGACTCCTGGGTTCTACTCTCGAGTCCTGTCTTGATGGAAGGAAGTTCTAATGGTTAGAGTGGGGGGGGAGGGAATTGTTTGTTTCCCTGTGAGGGGCCACTTCTGAAAATGAGTACAAGCTCGGAGGGCTTCACAGAAGTTAGGGGCAGGGGTGCCTGATGCAGGAAGGAAAGGGAGAGTCCGGATCATGGGCCTAAGTGATGGATCTGTCCTGTAACTGTACTCTTTCCCTGAGCTCAGTCCTTCGGTGTCTGGGGGTAGGAACTGGATCCAGGGGCCAGATCTAGGAACGGGAATGGGACCACATTAAAAACTAGCCTTAGGCCACATTTGACCCCCCCACCCCCCGACCTGAGGTTTTGCATCCCTGAGCTGGAGCCAGGATTCCTAGCCTGGTCGGACATCCAGCTCGGAGAGGGAGTGTTTTCTAGTGTTTGAAATATGGAGGTAATAGGTTCCATTCTCAGTTCTAAGAGGGAGCATGGTCTGGTGCAGGGGTGGGCAACCTCAGATCCAGGGGCCAAATGTGGCCCTCGGCTAGTTTTTATGTGGCCCCTTTCCAGTTTCTGGATCTGGTCCCGGAAGGATCCAGTTCCTATCCCCAAACAGTGCGCCAGAAGGGCGGGCGCTTAGGGAAGAGAACAGGGATGGGGGCGTGAGATGGGAGAGCTCCATGGCACAGATCCATGACCTGGCCCCTCCTTAAGCACCCCCCAATTTCTGTGTGGCCGTCAAGAGTTTGTACTAATTTTCAAAGTGACCCCGGGGAGGGAAAAGGTTCCCCGCCCCTTCTGGTCTAGTATCTATACTACTGGCCTGTTAATCTGGATTTCTAGCTCTGCTATTCAGCCGCTGTTTGACTTTGTGTCTCTGTGCCTCAGTTTCCTCATCAGTGTAAGGGAGACTCTCCCCCAGGGCAGGAGATGGGTGGGAAGTAGGGATGGAACTCCAGAATGAGTTGGGGTGGTGTTTTTTTTTCCGGTTTTGTTTCTTTGAGAATTCCAGTTCCTGGTTTGGGATTTTTTGCACTGATTTTTTTGCATGGAGAAGCGGGGAGGATGGAAAAAAAATCAGTGCAAAAAAACCCTCAAAACTGAAACGAGAATAGAAATTTTGGATAGAACCGAAACAGCCGTTTCCGGGTCATTTCGGTACTATCTGAAACCAAAATCCCCATCCCACAAAGAGCTGAGTTGCGAAAATCTGGTATAAGTTTCTAGATGGACATTAGAACGATTACTGCCTAGGCTGGGGGGAATTGCGGGGGAGTTAGATCATACTTTTTGCTTAGAAGTGAGAAAACGAATGGCATTAATCTCCCTGGGGCGAATAGTTAGAATTTTGTTCTCCGTACAAATCCCTTTTCTCTCCCATGTATCATCACATGAGTTCTCTGGCTATCGTTGAGCATAGCCGATGGGCCTGTTAGGAAACAATTTCTTTTCTGGATTCACTAGGTTTCCTCTCCTCTAAATTCTGTGGCCCTAAACAGACATTGGTTTGTCCAGTAGGAACAAACGGTGACGTCTGGTAGGGGCAGAGACCCTTACGTTGTTGCGTTCATAGTAGAACTTGGGCCTTGCTCAGTTGCTCTGCAAATGACAACTGTTATCGTGCTAAACAAAACCGCTTCCTATTCTAAAGTTGAATCTAATGGTCTAACTCAGTCTTGTCTGGTTACCGTGGGGTGACTCGCCTTGCAGCAATCTGCTGGTGGGCTGGATTGTGTGAAAATCTCTTATCATGCAGCCAGTGTATGTTATTTCTGCCAGGAGTGGGAAACCTCAGGCACAGGGGCCAAATGTGGCTCGTGGCTAGTTTTTATTTGGCCCCTGTCAAGTTTCAATATCTGGTCCCTGAATCCAAGCACTGAAAGACTGCGCTCAGGGTCAGGGAACAGAGAGGAGGGGGTCACGGAGGAACATAGGGTCACACACGTGTAACACGGGCCTACATGTATACTACAAGTCTGGTAAATATGTAATGCAAAAGGTTCCACATGTATGTAATGTTACAATTGAGAACTGTAAAACTCAAATTAGGGCTGTGACACATGACCAAGCTACAGGAAATGCAAAGAGATACAAAGAATGTGTATTTGAGGACCCTAGCCAGACAGACCTGTGCACACAAGAATAGAGGACAGATCCGTGATCTGGACCCTTGTCTTCCTGGGTGCACCCCTTAGGCACCCCTGACCCCAACTTCTGTGCAGCCCTTGCAACTTTGTACTCATTTTCAAAGTAGCCCCCAGGAGGCAAATGGTTCTGAAGGGCAGGGGTGGCAAACCCCAGACTCAGAGGCCAAACATGGCCCACGGATAGTTTTTACGTGGCCCCTTTCCAGTTCCTGGATCTGGCCCCTGGATCGAATTCCAACCCCCAAGCACTGAATAACTGAGCTCTGAGGAAGGAAGCAGAGACGAAGGCCGGCCTGCACACAAGGAGAGGGGACAGGGTCATGATCTGGACCCTCCTCCTCCTGAGGGCACCCCTTAGATAACCAGTGTGTTGTAGCGGATAAGGATCTGGATTTGGATCTGGGAAGCCAGGGTTCGAATCCTGCCCTAGTTATGAACTCACTGGTGGCCTTGGGCAAGTCGCACTCAGTCCTAGAGAGCCAGTGTGGTGTAGTGGATAAGGTGCTGGACCTGTTCTTGGGAAGCCACGGTTCAAATCCTGTGTAGCCATGAACTCGCCGGGTGCCCTTGGGAAAGTCTCAGCCTCAGTTCCCCATCTGTAAAATGGGAATACGTGTATCTCCCTCTGTTCCTCTCACCCTTGTCTATCTTAGATGGTACACCCACTGGGCAGAGACCTGTCTTTGAAAAATCGGACTGTAAAGCGATGCGCGGGCCTAGTAGCGCTATATTATTGATTAATTTCTACTGTTTATATCCCACCCTCTCTTGCCAATGGCGGGTATAGAAATAAGTAGTAGGAATACTCCTGCCCCAGCTGTACTCATTGCTTGTCCTCGTTTTCAGAGTGGTTCCTGGGAGGGAAAAGACCCCCCACCCGTGCAGGGGGAGTTGAATCTTGTTCAGACTTCTCAGCACAAACCCTATGAGTTAAACGTGCGGAGTCTGGAGCGGTTATTAAATGATGTCCTGGAATTATTTTATTTTTTAAAAAATACTGATATTTAATAAATACAGTGTTTTAAGGCTGTGGGCCTCCTGCCAGATCTGGGGAGGTTGGGGGCCCATGTGACATGGTGGTGTGCACCCCATGCTAACACAGGATTTTATTTATTATTTATTCAAATTTATCTCCACCCCCACCCCAGGCTCAGGGTGGCTTACAACATGAAAAACACAAAAAACACACAAAAGTTCCCCTATTCCATGCCTCCCAAACCCACCCTACCCTATCCCTGCCTCCCAAATGCCCGGTCAGACAGATGAGCCGGCTCAAGCTTAGATGAATCTCACAAGAGGAGGGAGTTCCATAATTGCGAGGCAGCCACTGGGAACGTCTCTCTGCATGCCCTCGTTGTGCAAACGGGGGGCACTTCTACATTTCCATTATCCCTGACTAAACCCCGCTAATTCAGGGATTCATTGTTTGCGTGGACAGACATCCAGTATAAATTAATTCCTGCTTATATCCCAAATTTGACGAACCTGATTTTTGAGGGTTTTTACCCCCCAATATAAACGAATACCAGGATCGTGCTCATGTAGACGCTTATCCTGGGATGAAGCCTCCCTGCTATAGAGAGCTGCAGGTAGAGTTTACCTCCCCTCTACCCAACGTCTCTATGGTATTCTGCTCTCTCTGGTGGCAAGATGTCACAGGTAAGGGTTTACAGAAGAGAAGGCTGTGAAAAAATGCTACCCAGGCTGCCTCCTTATCCGCTCTGACCCTGAAGAGGAGGGAATGCATCACACCCATCCACTCCAGGGACCCATTCCAGCAAATGACATAGGCACAGAGGACGTTGGGAGGAGAGGGGCTCACAGCTGCCTACACAGCAGCCAGGAGAAGGAGCTGGGACCAGGGGCTACTCTCCTCTCTTTAGAGTCTCTCACCAAACCCTCAGATTGTCCAGGGACAGGGAGAGGGAGGGGAATGACAATGTGCCCATTATCGTCAAGGGCACTGGCATCCCCACCAATCCCTTGTAATCTCAGAAATCCAAGCAGAAGAAGGTGCTGAAATTCATCTGTGCTGCCTGTATTGCAGAATCCCGCTCCCTCTGGAACTGCCCGGTTGTCTCCGCTCGCTACACAGATACTTAACGTGTATTTGTGGTGACTGGTCCCCCCGCTCCGCAGTTGCGTAACACGATCTATGGTGGGGTTGCCACCTCTCCCAGTTTTGACTGCGGCCACTTTTACACGAGGCACTTAGAAGCGCCTCCGGAGCCCCGTATTCAAAAGAAAAGCTACCGGAAGTGACTTGCTGCCCGTTCTCTTCAGCGGCTGCGGCTTCAGACATGGGGCTTTCAAGGAGGTGCATTCTGTGGACCTGAAAATTGAGGTCTATAGAATGTGCCTCTTTGAAAGCCCCGCGTCTGCAGCTGCCACCGCTGAAGAAAACAGGCGGCACGTCACTTCCAGTAGTGCAGGAAGTATGTAAACGCTCCCCGCTCAGCTTCCCTTTTGAATACGGGGCTCCAGAGGCGCTCCTAAGTGCCTTGTGTAGAAGTGGCCTGCAACTCAGAAGCCCTGCAACTCAGAATCTCCTCTGGACATTTACGTACTGTACAATTTATGACAAGACCAACACTCTAGCAGAGGCGTTCTCTCTGTCAGAGTTCCCCAAGGTGCTGAAATTCAACTGTGTTTCACTATGAGACTGATGCAGTCCTCCTAGTGACTCTACCGGTATGAGTGTCTGCACTGCAATCCTGGGATAATGATCATGTCGACAGTTATCCTGGGTTGACAATCCTGGAATTACACCTAATGCTGGGATAACTGTGTTTGTGTAGAAGCAGCCTTGGTGGGCAGATGAGGGAGCTTCAAGAGGGAGCTCCTGGGTGACCTCAAAGGCTACGACAGGACAGGAGGGATGAGGCCGTCTTTCAGATAACTTGATGGGATGTTTGATGATCACCCAACAGAAACAAGTAAATGTTCCCATAATTAATTTTTGATGTTTGATTAAAAATTCAGGAACTAGGGCTCCCAGCATGGCAGGCTTAGATAAGGTTGCCACCTCTGCACATTTTTAATGAGCACTCATGAAAAATACATGTTGCAGGCCCTGCACTGGCGCACACAACGCACACGCTCCGAATCCACTCCCCACACATGGCAGGGAGAGGCTCACACTCCGCGTATTTAGGGTTGCCGTACAGACCATTTTTTTCTAGGACACTTATGAAAAATACATGTTGTAGGACCTGTACTGGTGGCTGAGTGCCCTGGTTTGACCCCGTGACCCGCACCGGAAGCTGCGGGAAGGGGGGGGGGATAAAAGGGAGCCGCCTGCAGCTTTAATGTAGGCCGCGGGCCGAAGGGTGTGGCCCCGTGGGGCCCTTCGAGGACTGTAGGGGATTTAGGGACTTATTATTGTGAGTTGTTCTGTGTTGGGTTGGGGGGGAGGGGGTTGTGTTGGGTGAAGGGTATATTGAGCGGGGGGTTGTATTGAGGGGGGAGGGTTTAGT
>QEPC01015423.1:3659713-3674519 GCA_003113815.1 Sphenodon punctatus | reverse complement strand
GAGGGAGATCAGGGCAGAGAGGTAGGGGGGAGCGAGGTTGTGAAGGGCTTTGTAGGTGAAGACGAGGAGCTTGTGCAGAATACGCTCAGGAAGAGGGAGCCAGTGGAGAGAGGAGAGGAGAGGCTGCACATGGTCAAAGCGACGGGCTAGGTGGATGATCCTGGCAGCAGAGTTTTGAACAGAGATGAGGGAAGAAAGGTGGGAGCGGGGAAGGCCAGCGAGGAGGAGGTTACAATAGTCGAGGCGTGAGATGACTAGGGCATAGATGAGAGTTTTGGCAGAGGAGACAGACAGAAAAGGGCGGATCTTGGCAATGTTGTGGAGGGAGAAGCGGCAGAATTTGGCCACGGAGTCAATGTAGGATTTGAAGGTGAGGTGTAAGCCGAAGATGAAGCCGAAGCTGCGGGCTTGGGGGACAGGGAGGATGGAGACCCCGTCAATGGCAATTGACAGGGAAGAGGGAGAGGAAGGGTTGGGAGGGGAGATCAGGAGTTCAGTTTTCGCCATGTTCAGTTTGAGTTGGCGTTGAGACATCCAGACAGAGATATCGGAGGGACAGTTGGTGAGACGAGCTTGAACAGAGGGGGAGAGGGAAGGAGTGGAGAGAGAGAGAGAGTTGAGTGTCGTTAGCATATCGGTGGTATTCTCAGCGAAGATTGTCAACCAAGGCCACAAGCGCAGTCTCGGTGCCATATCCTGGGCGAAACCCCGACTGCGAGGGATCAAGAAAACCGACACGATCCAGATGCTCCTGCAACTGCCGGGCCGCCACCCGCTCAGTAACCTTCTCTAAAAAGGGAACGTTAGAGAGCGGCCGATAACTGGCCAGGGAGTCCACGTCAAGCGATGGTTTCTTGAGCAGGGGTTGCGCTACCGCCTCTTTAAGGCAGCTCGGTACCCTGCCCTCCCTAAGGGAGGCATCGACCACCCCCGCCAGCGACAGCCCCATCGTCTCCCGGCAGGACTTAACCAGCCAGGACGGGCAAGAGTCCAGTTCACAACAGGAGGCCCTGACAGCCCCAAGAACATTTCTCTTTGGCTGCGCCGCGGCTGTGGAACTCCCTCCTGTTGGAGATCCGCTTGATTACCGACCTCCCCTCTTTCCAAGGCAGCGTAAGACTTGGCTGTTCCGGCAGGCCTTTCCTGAGGGAGATGGGGTGGGTGGGTTGGGTTAGGGTGGGGGGATGGGTTTTATATTGTTTAATTGTTTAATATGTTTTTTAATGCTGTGAGTCGCCCCGACATGCCTGGGGCAGGAGGGGGGGTGACATATAACTTTTAGAATAAATAAATAAACAAACATCCTCTGTATCGGCAGGCGTCACCAACTGGAACTGATCCAACAAACAAGGACAAGGCGGGGCCTCCATAACCTCCAATTGCCCTGCTGCGGAAAATGCCGCGTCAAAACCATGGTGAATCCGAGCGATTTTATCCGCTCTGTGCATGGAGGGCGGCTTCTTACCTGACCCTCCCAGAGGCCAAAATGGAAGTGTCCGGTTAAAAAGCCGGGTGGGCTCCGTGCGTGTGCAGGAGGGGGGGGAGGGGTACGATGCTAACGCTTTCCCAGGCGGCGGTCAAGCGGGCAGCCAGCAATTCTAAAAGAGCCCCACCCACTGGTGCGCCAAGCCCAGCTGATGTGTCCAGGGCAGGAACCTCGGCAAATGCCACCCAGGGCTAGGTTTTATTTGGGTCACGTCATTTCACCCGCAGTGCTTTAGTCTCTGAAAAATGAATTGCCGGGGCCCAGGCTCGCCCTGGAAGCCGCCACGCTCCCTGCCCCAGAGCTTGTCAGAGCAGGGAACATTTCCTGGGCGTAGCCCCCCACCCCCCACATGAATTTAATTGCTGGGGCTGAGAGCCCTGGTAAACTTCTCCCCCACCCCGCTCCCCATTGGAGCTCACGTTCTTGCTAGATATTTCATATATTTTGCATGTCCTTGTTACTGTCTGGGGAGGTCGGCGACCGGCGGAACCCCTTACCCCCGCCTCCACACGCCCGCCCGGCCCAACCTCACACGGCGTGTACGTCGCGACGCAGGATGATATTAGCTTAGAGGTGGGGAAACCTAGTTCCTCCCGCAGGGTGTTCTGAAAATTGGTCCCAGCTCTCCAGGCTGGAGCGCAGTTCTGGATTGGGGATGCTTAAGGGGAGGGGTCCAGATCATGGAGCTCCCTCCCGCCTCTCCGGATGGTGAGCCCCCGCCCTCCTCTCTAATCCTTTCCCCAGAGCTGGCTTGCTCAGTGGCTGAGGTTACGGCGCTGAATCCAAGGGCCAGGTGGAGGAATTGGGAAGGAGCCAAATAAAATACAGATGTAGGGCAGTTCTAGCTCACAGGCCAGGTGTTCCCCACCCCTGGAGAGTCTCAAAACAGAGGGTCAAAAATAAATCTGGAAGTGGCCGCACTGAAGCTGCACTCACTCTGCTCTTTTTCCAAGAGCCCTTTTTAGATGCTGAGCTGCGTTTGAGCTCCCTGCCCTTCCTCTCCTTTCAGAGGCAATTTCAATCTGGGATTCATTTGCCTTCCAATGGGCTCAAGTGCTTTGGTTGAGAGACTCCATACAAGTGCAAATGGGCCACTCTGGGGCCAAATCTGTCCCTTTGAGTTGGCCTCTGTGGCGTTCTACCAAGGAGGAGCTTTGGCCTGTGGGGTGTGAAGGATGTTTCTAGTTCTCTTGCCAGGCGAAATGAGCCTTGATCTTCTCCAGGATTTCCTCCTCAAAAAGGCAGTTTTGGCAGGGAGGGAGGGAGAGGGCCCATCCTAGGGGGCCAGTAGGATTAAACAGAGCTGAGCAGCCATCAGCTCCTGTTGTGACAGACAAACCCGCTTGTCAAACAGCAAACCCATGGGCCGCTTCAGTAATTCGATCCATGTCTCTTTGTGCCTCTGAGGCAAGCGGTGGTTGAATTCATCGTCATTTTTTTTTTGTTGCAAAGCTCCCAGGTGGGTTCAATATTGTCTGGACATGGGGGTTTGGCATCCTTTACACATGACAGGCGTTTCCTAACTAGGATGTGAAACTCTTGGGGACTGGTCCTGATGGGGAGGGTGTGGTCAGGAGACGGATTTTTGGTGTGTGCAAAATCTTGCATAATGAACAAAATGGGGACAAAAATGTGATGAATTATTATTATTATTATTTTATTTTATTTATTATTTTTAAACAAAATGCCCCATCAGGCACCAAGCTGTAGGCAACCTCTGCAGGATCCATACCCCCAAATCGAACCTTTTTGCCCTGTACAGTAATTGGTTTTGTTATCATGTACCAGACTCTCTGTAGTGTAAGGTTTGTACCAGGTTCAGCAGACAAATAGGGTCATTAACACCTCATTAATCCAGCAAGAGAAAGAACTGCGACTCCCTTGCCTGTTGTTTAGTCATTGCTGGGGGGTGTTGAGGCACCTTTTCTCACTTTAAAAAGCCTGGAATAAGCAGGGCTATCGAAGAACAAAGAAAGGTAACACCCAGTCAGGAGGATGCCTGGGATCCAGATGGAAACTAAAAAAGGTAGGAGGGGTTGTGCATGTGTTCGTGAGAGATGATTCTTTAGCTGCAGAAAGGAACTGACGCTGTTTCCACCTGGGATCCTCTGAGCATCTGTAAAACTAAAATTTGAGAGCCAAAGTCAAATTTAGTCAGTGGTCATTACACATTTTCATAAACAAATGCCAAATGATGCAAATTAGGGGTGGCCTGAAGTGTCCCTATTTTTCTCCATCCAGTGTCGGAGAGAGCGAGCACCTAATGACAAGGCCAGTGGTCTGGAAGCAGGTGGAGGAGGAACAAGGTCAGGGAGTAGGCCTGGAGGGCAGGCAAGACTAGAAGGCAGAGAAGACCGAGAGCAGGGTTGGAAGGGAGACAGAGGTGGAAACAAACTGGGCTGATCCAGGCTCAGACGTTGTTCCAACCAGCCCTCCTGTCCCTGCCTGGTGCAGAGTAGCTACTCATCCCACAAACAGGGTGTGTGGTTTGAGCTTAGGCAAAGCATCAGAGGACCGCGGTAGCGGCTAATGCCCACAAACCCTGGGGGATGATGGCTCGAGGCCCATCATGACTTATGCCACCCCAGGGGGAAAGCATCATTCCAGCTGCATTTCCCATGTTGCTGAATTTCATGATTTGAGATGGAGACAAGGACCAATTAAAGGATGTGGGGGCCCCATGTTCACCCTCGTCCAGGGCTGGTCTTACCACAGGGCAACCCAGGGCGGCTATTTTCTCTGCTTTCAGGGGCTCCGCTCTGATCCCCGTTTTCACCAGGCCAGGTTGCAAGGCCCCTACTCCATCCCAGGGCCCCCCCAAACATGACCACCTCTAGGCCCTCACAGAGGGAGCCTCTGAGGGGGTGAAATCAAGAGGAGGAAGTGGTGCTGTTATGAATTGGAACGGTTCTCTATCAGTCCTACCAGGGACAGGACTTAGACCCCTGATAGGCAGTTCCCAGTTCCAGGATCTGGGCAGAGGCACTATGAATCAGATGGCAAAGTTCTTCAGACAGACGTTTATTATAGAAAGAACTGAGACTATAACAGTAATATAGCACCAATACACTTGCATCTAGCAATACCCTTCACCTACCCTAACAGCAAGCACACACACGTAAGTACATACATATGAGTTCTTATGTGTCAGAGGTCTCAGGTCTGGTCTCGAGAGGAGAGGCAGGGCGGGGGCCCGATCGAGGTCTATCTAGGAACCTAGGTGCTGGAGTCTTGGCTTTTCACAGCCTTTGAGAGCGTCGGAAAGGGCCAAGCATCGATCCACCGGCGGCTACCTGAGTAACCGATCAGAGGGTACCATGCAAGGCACCATCCCTGTCTAGGGCTGGCCTATTTATCCAGTGACTGCCTTATGATTATCCAGAATGCGGGGCTGCCAGTGCTAAGTCTGGGAAGTTCTCCCATTGGCTGTTCAGATTTGGGGTACTTTCTGCTTAGTCATTGTTATTATGGGATGTCCTGACCAGTTAGATCCTGCCTACCCCTCCCTCCAGATGGGAGGCCTGATCTTTGGCCATGAGTTGCCCAAGCCCCTTTTCCTCCTAATATGCATTTTCAATATTCCTAAACTAAAAGTTACTATGAAGCAGATAGCAAGCAAATAAAGCATATAGGAAACTCGTAGCATCCTTTCAATCGTCACAGATGTGTACAATATTCTCTTGGTGCTTCAATCAGTCTATTAATTCACTACCGTGCCACCGCAGATTCTGCATTTTACCTTCACCCTGGGCCCTGCCCTCGCCCACCTCCATCCAAAGCTCTTAGAGATGCCACTCATTGACTTCAATAGAACTCATCCAAAGTAGGTGATTGGAGGATTGAGGCTTTGCTATTGGCCAGAGGTCGGGAATCTCGGGCCTGGGGGCGAAATGCAGCCCATGGCTAGTTTTTTATTTGGCTTTTTTCCAGTTCTTGGCTCTGGCCCCTGGATCCATTTCCTACCCCCAAGCACTGAGAGACTGAGTTCAGGGGAAGGGGGCAGAGATGAGGGGATGCACACAAGGACAGAGGATAGATCCATGGCCTGAACCCCCCTCCTCCTGAATGCGCCCCCTTCCCCCTCAAGCAGCCCTCAGAGTTTGTACTCATTTTCAAAGTGGCTTCTGAGAGGGAAAAGGTTCCCCGCTCCTGGTGTTGGCAGAGTCTCTAAGCCTGTAACGGATCACCCTAAGTGTTTGCAGGGTGAGACTCTGGGTTTGGGGAAGAAGTGTAGCTAGGTTGGATTGGGACTTGGTGTAGAAGATGGAATGGGCCCCCCATCCCAACAGTAGGGGACACAGCTGCATCAGGGAGTGTGTCCCCCCCCCCCCATCCCCCCGGCTCATGCTCCTCCGCTGCAACTGTACCGCCAACTGTCCCCGTTATAGCTGCACGCTTGGTTTGGGACTTTTTGGGGAGGGTCATCAGGTCAACTACTGGTGCCTAACCGGACTTGCTGGGAGAGACGTTGCTGGCCTACTGGAGCGCAGGACTGGCTTAGCGCTCAAAGAGAGTACCTGCAAAATAGGGTAATCCATTGAATTTCCGGTGCCTGATTCAACCCAGTAACAATCCTCTTCCAGGACCATGCGGTATCTGATTGCTGCCTGATCGGGTACCAGTGTCTTGAAATGTTGACCTCTGGTCCTGGAATGTTGACTTCCGGTACAGACTTTCTGACATTTTTGTTGATATACCGATTACCGACATCGATTTATTGGGTTTTCATCAAGTTCCAACGATTTTTTGGCAACTTCCATCCCAGGAAAACTACTTCTGGTTCCAATTTATTTTAGTTTTTCTCCATTTTTTCTTATTAAAACACTTATTTAGGGGTTTTCCATCCCAGGAAATGAGCTTTCCTGTCCCAGAAAGTCAACTTCCAGTCCCTACTTCCAGTCCCTTTTAAAAAAAAATGTCATACTATTTTTTATTTGTTTTCCAACTTGATATACCGATTAGGAATCGGTAAATTGAAAAACTGGTACTGGAAGTACCCAATTTTTCAGGCATTCGGGTACCTAATTGGCGCCCCCAAAAGAGGTATTACTTGCAACTACTAAAGGTAGACCACTTTCACACACGCATATTTTCGCTGTGGGAGGAATACGCAAGTCAGAATATGCGTGGGGTTCAGCCAATCTGAAAGCCCCTCTGTACAGCTTTGCCGACAAACACACGCAGAGATACAGAGCTGGATTTCCTTCTCTGTAGGTTGGTGTGTGTTTGCCAGCAAAGCCGTGTGCGGGAGGTGGGGGTGGGCTTTCAGACCGGCCAAACCCCACACATATTCTAGCTTACGCATTCCCTCCCACAGCCAAAATATGCTCCGGGGTGTGTGTGTGTATGAAAGTGGTCTTAGTCTCCATTTCAGCTGTAGAATGGCTGGATAAAGTCTGACTTGGGGCTTGGTGGGAAGGAGACAACTTGGCCATGTCAGAAAGGGGTCCACATTGATGACATGAGTAACCAATCGCCGTATTTCTAGTGGAATTCTTAGTAACGAAGCAGCAGCGAGTGCATACGTATTTCTTCAGGGACTGACGTGCTCCATTAGCTCAGCTGTGTGAGTGAGGGGTACGAAACGGACCCCTCTTCTTCTCCGATAAGTCACAAGCCAGGCGTTGGATTGTCAGGTGAGTCATAGGCTGCATTCGCACGTGATGCTTAGTATGTGAGAAACCCTTTGCCCTCCTCCCTTTTATTTTTGAATGGGTGAAAGGGCTAGGGTGCAGGATACACCAGATGTAACGCGCATTAACTCCCCCAAAGTTAAGCTGGAAAGCAAGGTTTAACAGTTGTTGTAAACCGTGTGGCGGGATGAATCTGCCCTTAATTGCTGCTGGAAGGGACCCCAGATTTCTCCCTCAGGGAATAAATCCCCCACTGCCTGACCGGTCGGGACAATAAACAATTGGGGGGGCGGGAGTGAAGGGATGCAAACTTCAACAACAAATTGTCTAGGCAGGAGAAGCGTCTTGTATAAATGCAGCCATAGAACTGTAGGGTTAGACTAGATGGATTAGGGTCATCTAGTCCAATCCTCCTGCTCCAAGGCAGGATGTAGGGGATCCTCTGCCTACAGCATCGCAGGCAGATGCTTGTACAGCTGGCTTTTGAAAACATCCAAGGAGGGTGGTTGTGGAATCGCAGCTTTTTCCATGGCCCGACAGTTCTTGCAGCCAGGAAGTGTTTCCCTAATATTTAACTGACATCTTCATTGCTCCAGTGTAAGCCTGTTCTCTCTTGGGTCTACTGGGCCCATTCAGTGCTAGCTTTACCCAATGCCTACACAGCCAGGTAGGAAGCATCCATCCTCACGCCATCGCTCAAGGTGGCTCCTTTGACTCGGGAGGGGGTGGGCTTGAGATCAGCCAATGCCCAAGCCTTGATGCGGCATTGAACATGGCAAGCTCTGCAGATTCAGCCACCACCGAGCAGGAGGGGATGGTTCTGATAAAGGCTGTCAAACATGCCCAGGGAACAATGGGGGTGACGGATTTGGTGGGAGGGTGAATTCTCAGAGACAGAGAAAAGAGATGAATGTCAGAGCGTCTTATCAGAAAGGCTTTGTCTCTCTTTGTCCATGCTGGGCTTTTGATGGGAATTCTTTGCACATGATCCGTCAGCCTCCGATAGAAATATGGGGCCAACCTGACCATGCTGATCGATTGCACACAAGTTTGGTCATTAGGGTGGAACAGGGGGAGAGCTTGGGCATCATATTAAGGGTGGCTATTCCAGCAAAATATTATTATGAGTTCTACGTTTCTTGATAGTTGCCAATGGGGTAAATGCAGTGAACATGGGTCTCTGGTTATATGGCCCCAGCAACGTGCCTGCCACGATGCAATCATGAATTAGAAATGGGTCCCTGCCCCAAGGGGCTTACAATCTACGCTGGATGAGGGCAAGGGGACAATGCGGGGAGACAGGGAAACTTTCATGAAGTCGAGAAGCTGCAGGAGGAGCATGTGCTGAGCTTAGCGCCAGGGGAGAAGGGGACTCTGGGTGATAGAACAGTAGAAGGAGCATCAGCAAGCCGTCTGTGGGGATGAGGCACTGGGGAAAGTCCGACAGAAGAGGTAAGCTTTTTGGAGGGATTGGAAAGTCGGGAGGGAGGAGCAGAGTGAATGAGTTCAGGGGAGTTCCAGGACTGATCATCCCAAAGGGATGTTTAATGTCTCCTGGTCAATGGTGACATTCGGCACTTCTTAGAGGGATGATTGTTCAACTTCCACTTTCTCTTGTCTGGGGTAGTTAGGGCTCCTCCCCTTGCCCCACATGCCCTTCTCCCTCTTCCCACCCTTCGGTTGCTTCTCCTCTTTACCCTTCTTGTTCTCTCTCTTTCCCCCTTACCGTCCCGTCGTTTTGGAAACTCCCTTGTAGCCGGATGGCTTGCAACCACCCTGCTCTTCTAAGGAGTCCTGTTGGTGATGGGGACAGGCCCTTTAAGAACCGAGGCTGCAGGGTGAAGAAGGCAGCAGAGAGCATCAGGAGAGGGCAACCCCTGTGGGGTGGTAGGTGGGGCCACCTGAACTCACCAGCACTGGGGCAGGAGCCAAGGGAAGCCCAGCGGTGAGAGGCAGCAGAGCGGCGGCTCGGAGAGAGGGGCTGAAGGGCGGAGAGAAGGCTCTCCCGGAGGGGGGCCTTGGGCAGACTCACTCAGGAGAGCTGGAGCCAGGTAGCACACCGGGAAATGGTGTGGAAGTTGGAGACCTGGAAACACGCCGTACTACACTCCCCCTAGCTGAGTCAGAGTGGTGCTAGGGGTATGCCGGTTCTCCTCCTTTCCTGAATACCTTCTGCACCGCCCACTGGGCTCTCTGTCCTGCAGGATGGTTCCAGCCAGCCCACTTCTTATAATCTAACTGTATTAAATATCAGTATCTTCTAAATAAAATATCAGCTTCCAGAGTGACGTCCTGCAATAAGAGCTCCAAATTCTGTACGTTTAACTTGCCTGGCTCGTGTTGATAAGTCTGAACGGGGTTTGGCTACCCTGTGCTATAAAATAATGTCCTCTGGTTGCATAATGAGAGACTTGCCTTGTGTGTGCAATCCAGCCCTCCAGCAAATTTCTGGGAGGGAGCGGCAGAGCAGGGCTGTGACGGGCCTGGGAGGGATCATGTCCCAATTATGAGCTGCTGTAAACGCAAGAGGGTGGGGTCTCCCTCCGCGGAATCTCTCCCAAAGGGGCCTCCAGCCAGTCTTGGCCAGCCTCTTGCAAAGGTGGTGGCACTGCTCTGGCTCCTAGCATGCCCTCCTAAAACAGCAGCAGCATCTGCCCCAGGAAGGAATTTTTCAGAGTGGATGCAGGTGTGGCCAGCACTCCACCTCCACCCACTCTGAAAGCTTCCTTTTTAGCTTGGCCCTTTGCAAGCAGCCTCAGCGCCACCAGAAAACATTCAGGGTGAGTGGGGGCAGTGGGCTGGCCCTTCTCCTTCCCCGACCACTCTGAAAATGATTTCCTAGCAGTTCTTGGGACACCTGCCAAAGGCCTCCTTAGAGTCCAGGATCTGGGATAAACTAAGCTCCCCCCTCACTCTATGGTAGTGCTGCGAGGCAATCCAGCCCACCGTGGCCAAAAGGTTTTCGTATAGGGCAGGCGTTTTCAGTGTGGAGTTTGGAACCAGCTGTCCCCGCTCAGGTTGTTAAACAGGAGAAGGATCCAACCTGCACAAGAACCTAGAAACTACCAAGCCATTGGAAAATCTGCTGCTAATCACTCGACCTCGTGACCATATGGAATTCCATCTTGGTGGAGGCCATCGACCGGGTGGCTCCCAGGCGTCCGCTCCCAAACCGCTGACAACGCAGGTCCCCCGGGGTATACTAATGAAGCAGGAAGGGCGGCGGTTAGAGCAACAGTGGAGTCACTCACGTGCTGAAGTTGACTGACCGACTGCGGCATAGAGTCTGGTTGCATACCTATCCCGTGGCGGTGTGGACAGCAAAGAAAACTGCCCTCACTGCATCCGCTAAGTCCCGCCTGGCAGAGCTTTTCTGGGTGGTGAGGGGGCTGGTCAGTCCGGCCTCCCTCTGCCTGGATTTAAAGTCATCAAATGCCCGCTGTGATTTGTGTGTGGACTTTTTTGCAGATAAAATTGCTCAAATCCACCACAGTTTTGACACAACATTTTTAGCAGTAGGTGAGCCAGAGGCAGTAGAAGCCCCGTCTTGTCCTGTTTTGTGGGATGAATTTCGGGATTTATCGCCCTCAGATGCGGGGGATGCTCTTGAGTCTTGGGACTGTTCGAGCCACTTATTGTGAACTAGATCCATGCCTGTCCTGGCTGGTCAAGGCCAGCCAGGAGACATTAGGGCCATTGCTGGCGGGGATTGTCAATGCCTCCCTCGGGGAGGGCAGGGTGCCGGACTGTCTCAAGGAGGCGGTGGTGCGGCCCCTGCTCAAGAAGCCATCATTGGACGTTGGCGTCCTGGCCAGCTATCGGCCGGTCTCTAACCTTCCCTTTTGTCAGGCCGGCTCCGCGGGGCGTGAGGAGATCGGGGAGGGTCCACCTAGGGGCCCGGCAGCAAGAGATTCAACCACGGTGCCCCCCCCCCCAGCACAGCCAATACTGGCTCCCGCAGCCCCCAAGATCCCGAACCCGCACCAGACGCACCTTCGCAGCCGGCAGCAGAGCTCAGCAGCGCAGCTGAGGGCGCGTTGCGCCGCCCCGACACTTCTGACCCGGCAGCCATTGACACGCCCCCTCCAGCACCGCCGCGGCGCTCAGAGCACCTGTGCCAGCATGCTCGGCGGCACCAGGAGGGATAAAAAGAGGGCTCTGACCTATCAGTGCCTATGCCTGAGATACTGGCCCCTGGATTTCGTTACTTGTGGACCTGTGTTCAAGTGACCGTACGAGTGAGAGGGCGAGAGAGAGAGAATGTGAGTACGAGCAATTGGAGAGCGGACGGTGAGTAAACGGAAGTACTGATCCTGACTTGTGCTACCCCTACACCTGCTACCTCCCTGTGTGCCCTGGTACCCCATGCGTGTGTGTACCCTATCCCCCCTTCCCGTTCCCCCTGGGTAGCATGTGTGCACCCCTTTCCCCACATCTTCTCCGTCCCCAGACCCCTGGCCCTGGTTCCGGTGTGAAAGGTGGTCGTGTGCGTAGTGGTGCCTCGTGGGTGGGCACTGCCCCTTGCGGGGTCTGGTGTTGCACTTCGCCTCCCTCTGATGATCTAGGCTGCGGAGAGATCTCCCAGAAGCCACTTACCATCTTGAGGGATTGATTTCAGGCAAGTGCCAACTGTCCGCAGAGGCCCCACCTTTCCCTTCCCTTAAACCCCCCTGTTCCTCACACCTTTTTAGAGAAGGTTATTGAACGGGTGGTGGCCCGGCATCTGAACCGGATTAATTTTCTCGTTCCCTCGCAGTCTGGCTTTCGTCCGGGATAGGGCACCGGTCATTCGACATTGTTGATCCTATTAGATCTCTCGGCTGCATTTGATACCGTTGATCATGAGTTGTTGGGGACTCGGCTGCGGGACTGGGCAGGGATTGGCGGGACCGTTCTTGAGTGGCTCTGCTCATTCCTGGCTGGGAGAACCCAGCGTGTGGTCCTGGGTGATTTTTCATCTTCTCCCCGGGGCCTCACGTGTGGAGTCCCGCAGGGTTCTATCCTGTCCCCTCTCCTGTTCAATGTCTACATGCAGCCTTTGGGGGAGGTTGTTAGGGAGTTTGGCGTACGGTGTCATCGGTATGTTGATGACACTCAGCTTTATCTCTCTTTTTCATCCGACTCAGGCCCGGCAGTCTCGGTTCTTACCCGGTGTTTGGCGGCTGTGGGGATTGGATGAGGGCGAGCCGCCTGAAGTTAAATCCCGACAAGACGGAGGTGATGGTCGTGGAGAAGGCCAGGGGAGTGGTGGCCCCCATCATTGATGGGGTCTGTCCTGCCCTGGTATCTCAGGTTCTGAGTCTGGGGGTGCTCCTGGACCCGCAGCTCTGCCTGGATGTCCATGTGGCGAAGGGGGCATTTCGCCAATTACATCTGGTGCGTCGGCTTTGGCCGTATGTCTCGGACTCTGATCTGGCCATGATCGTTCATGCTTTTATTACCGTGAGACTGGATTACTGTAACACACTCTAGGTGGGGCTACCCTTGGTGCTGGTTCAGAGACTGGAGCTGGTGCAGAATGTGGTGACTCGTCGCCTAACGGGGACGGGCCGACGCGAGCACATTACACCGGTGCTTCGCTCTCTGCACTGGCTGCCGATAGTCTCCCAGGCCCAATTCAAAGTGTTGGTGTTGACCTTTAAAGCCCTGAACGGCCTGGGACCAGCTTATCTACAGGACCGCCTCACCCGCTGGATCCTGGCTCGACCTCTGCAGTCGGCTGAGGGCGCCCTCCTCAAGGTCCCCCGGGTTTCTCGGGTGTTGACCTTGCAGAGGGTGTTCTTTGTGGCTGCACTGCGGCTGTGGAACTCCCTCCCACTGGAAGTGCACCTGACCGACCTCCCCTCTTTCCGTAGACACTGTAAAACCTGGCTGTTCCACCGGGCCTTTCCCGAGGGAGATGGGCTGGGTGGGTTGGGTTAGGGTGGGGTAGGGGGTAATTGGTGTTACTGTGGGGTTTTTAATTCTATTATTGTTGTTTTTTAATCTGTTTTAATCTGTTGTTAACCGCCCCGAGATGCTTTTAGCAGGACAGGGCGGCATACACATTTTATAATAAAAAAACAAATAAAATGAAATAATTTTGGGTGTGATGCGCTTGGAAGAATTTGGCTCCCGGTGTAGATTTTTCCAAACTGGGAGTCAGGACCTCAAGTGGGGTCACTCCACAGCTGTGGATGGGGGTCCCGATCCCAATTGGTGTTTGCTGTACTTTGCATGGCTTTGTTACTGCTGGGGGTTCATCGGATTCTAGTTGGGGACCCCGTGCATTCTGCAATTTCCACCCCCCAAAATCTGTCGGCAGAATCAATCATGTAAATTCATAATTGGTTGGATTTACAACCAATTATGCCCATTTTGAATGCAACGGAATTTCCTATCATGCCGCTGCATCCGTTTTGAACACCACTTTTTCTTTCTTTTTTATAAACTCTCACAAAATATTGGGAGGGCAGTGGGGGCTCTTCTGTCTTCCGAGCGGTTGTAGGTTGCTCCCCTTCAGCTTTGTGGTCCCAGAATTTACACCAGCCGCTAACAGCGTCAGCACTCCATTGGTTAGCTTGCAGTACTGACATCTCACCGGCTAGCTCATCGCGCTCTCTGCTCAGGCTGCCATTCTCTGGTGCCAGAGGTAATGTCTGTGACAATTTGCCCAAATGCAAAATTCTGCAACGGCAGCAGCTCAGAGTTCACCGGGCCCCCGGTTACAGTCAAGCCTCAAAATGGGTCACCCCCAAAAGTTTGGGAAGTTCCATCTCAGTGCCTTAGGACAAGGTGCTCCCAATCCCAAATTGTACCATCCTCTCCTCTGTACATTTGACATGACGCTTTCTTTCTTTTTTTTTTCCAAAACGAAACTTCATTTGTGTAAGTCGAAGTTACATTCAGTACATACGTCTGAGGTTTCTCTGAATGAATATACATATTACTATCCAATTTCTGGCCTTTAGCTGGACAGTGGCGAACAATACACATCTGCATGTACCTTCTGTATTTCAAACAAGACGTGACGCTTTCTCTGTTCAAATTCTTTACATTCCATTTTTTAAAAAACCCACCTTCGTGCTCTACTTTCCTGGCCTCGCCTGTTCCCTTCCTTAGAACATCTGACACTGATAGGGAAGTAAGCAAGGCTGTCACGTGTTTATATGGCTCTGTCTACTTCTCAAGGGCCTGGTGGGGCTGTAAGCTGTTAGCGTAAGGCCGGAACTGCGGTTGGACTTGATGTACAGCTTGAGAGTGAGGCTAGGTCAGGAGTCCAGTGCTTAATTTGTAGGAAAAGTGAATTGCCAAGGGCCCTAGCCTGCCCCATAAACCCCACCCCTGCCCTATAAATCACACTTCCCAGCCCACAGCTTGTCAGAGCACAGAAATAAACTCTATTCACCAGCTAGCAACCCGGCCACTGGACGGACTACAGCTGAATAGAAAACAGGGGGTTTTGTGAGTTAATGGGTATGACCTCCAGCACAGGGGGTGAGGCAAAAAGTCATTCATGAAAGCCAAATGATCTAGTCATTTATTTAATTTTTTGCTTTAATTTCCCAACCCAAAATGGCCAATCTTGGCCTTTTCCTGGTCTTGCATATTTTTTGGGGCAGGCTCCTACTGGGAGCATTTCCCAGGGCTTAGCCCCTCCCCTCATTGAATTTAATTGCCGGGGGTGAGTCCTGGCAAACTGCCCCCC
>QEPC01015423.1:3638178-3655868 GCA_003113815.1 Sphenodon punctatus | reverse complement strand
GGTTTCAGATGGTGTCGCCTGCCGATGTGGAGTCCTTGTTGGGATCTGTTCGTGCCACCGCTTGTGAACAAGATCCTTGCCCGTCCTGGCTCGTGAAAGCCAGCCAGGAGACGTTATGGACATTGCTGGCCGGGGTGGTTAGTGCCTCCCTTCGGGAGGGCAGGGTGCCTGAATGCCTGAAGGAGGCTGTGATTAGGCCCCTGCTCAAGAAACCATCTCTTGACGCTGATGCTCCTGCCAGTTATCAGCCGGTCTCTAACCTTCCTTTTTTAGGGAAGGTTATTGAATGGGCTGTGGTACAGCAGCTCCAAGAACACCTGGACCACACCGGTTTCCTTGACCCCTCCCAGTCTGGGTTTTGGTCTGGGTATGGTATGGAGACTGCATTGGTGGCCTTGGTTGACGATCTCCGTCTGGCATTGGACCAGGGTCGTCAGACCTTACTGGTCCTGCTAGACCTTTCAGCTGCGTTCGACACAGTTGATCATGAGGTGTTGGTGACTCGCCTGCGGGACCGTGCTGGAACTGGCGCGATGGTCTTGGACTGGTTTCGTTCATTCCTGGCTGGGAGAACTCACCGGGTAGTCTTGGGGGAGTGTACGTCTTCCCCCCGGGACCTCACGTGTGGAGTCCCGCAGGGTGCCATTCTGTCCCACCCCCCTCTTGTTTAACATCTATATGCAGCCATTAGGGGAGATCGTGAGAGGGTTTCAGGGCATGCAGTGTCGTCTAGCACTGGCCGGTGGTAGGGGCTAGCGGGGCTGCAGGTGCTACCAGAACTGAGGGATAACGCCTTAGATTATACACCTATGGTTGGGCAGCCCAAAGGAAGGCTAGAAAAGTTGAGCTAGGCCTCAGTCTAGGAGAAGCTGCTGCAGAAGAGACAGCAGCCCAGAGGAAGTTCTCTCTAGGGCAGAGCCAGAAAGCCACAGAAGGACCCCCTACAGGAGGTTGCAGAGGACTTGACCCCTTATTTTGGCCTTCTCGGGGTAAAACCATGAGAAGTGGCAACCCTACCCCTCACAAGTGTTCACACAGGCTCAGACAATGTTGCTTGAGCTTTAGGGGCTGCTGGGTGTCAGAGGATCTGGGCCTGGACCCAGAGAGAGAGATTGTGGCCGCTTTTAGAGAAGCAGGTCGTAGACGCGCTTTTTCAAAATCCCGCAAGGCAGGATTAGACGTGGCGCGTCGTGCGTTCAAGACGGTCGTGCATTGTTTAACAACCACGAACGAAATACCTCACACATGAGAGGTATTTTTTAGTTCACGGTCATTAAACAGTGCGCAACCACCTTGAACGTGCATGAACGCGTGACGCTTCCTGTCTAAATCCTGCCTTGTGGGACCTGCTCATCTAAACGTTCTGGTAGCACGACTGCGACCTGCTCATCTAAAAGCGGCCTAAATGAACACCGTGAGTAGCAGCCAGAGACTTGACGCCTGGCTTGAGGAATACTGTCTGGTTGGGATTAGGGACTGGGTTGCCAGAGGGCTGATTCCTGCCGTTAGTGAGACGAATGGGAGATTGTATAGACACTAAAATGACAGAGATACTGTGTGGCTGCTGTGACTAAATAGGACTAAACAAAACACTGAGCTGATTTCCCGGGAGACACCATGACTCTGTGGGTCTAATCCTGCAGAGACTTACCCTGCGTAGCTGCGTCCTGCTACAACAAACCTGTTTAAAAGGGGAAGGTTGTAAGGGAGGAGACAACACATCGAGGGGAACCAGCAGTGGATCCTGAAAGCACCTGGAGAACAAAAAAGTCTTCAGGGGCGTTTCAAAAGTGAGGAGGGAGGAACGGAGATGGAATGTCTGGAGGGAACGAGTCCCACAGTACAGGCCCAATCCCCCGCCAATTTAAGACACAATGGCAGGATCCCCAGATAGCGGGGGGTTTCCGAGTGCAGATGACCGGCAGTGTGAGCCTCCCAAAGCGGGTCTCAAATCTAGCCAGGGCCCTGAAAACCAGCAGCGCAAGCTTCAGTTCAATCTGACGCTCAACACGCAGGCAGCCGATGCCAGAGAACGCACGGAGGGTGTGATATGATCAAGGTTGCCCAAACCAAGAAGTAGTTGCCTTTGGAAGAAGCTGCAAGTGACGGAGAAGCACTGCTGGAAGCCCACAGGAGAGGGAATGGCAATAATCAAACCTTGTGGTCATAGCATTATTAACCAGGCCAGTCGCTCACCCAGGACACTCACAGACAGACGTGCACTTTTGCTTGTTGGCGGGGGACCGGCTGTGTCTTGTGTCTCATGGCAGCGGTGCATGCTGCCTGGTTGTCGCATGTAGTGCATGGCTGCGTCTTGCATTGCTGGGCCGCATTCACACCTGATAGCGACGCGGCGCCGGGGGAAACGTCCGCGAGCCAGCCGGGGAGGGGATGCCGGAAGTACTGCCGGTGTGTATGGGGTTCTGCTGCGATTTTACTCGCGGATGACAGCGCTCAAAATCCAGCCGTCATTCGCGAGTAAAATTGTGGCGGAACCCTTTCCACACTGGCGGTGCTTCCGGCATTCCCCTCCTCCCCGCCCCGCCGTGTCTTTGGCTCGCGGCAGTTTCCCCGCTGCACCACCGTCAGCTGTGAGTGTGGTTTCTGTCTCGTGCCGCCAGGTCACAATGCCCGGGGGCTAGCTCTTGCCGTGCCTGGATGCCGAGCAGGGCAATTCAATAGTCCTGTCTTGCCCCAGGGGGCAGCGTGACCGAACACCTACCCCCTAAGGTGTAATGTATAGGGGAGAGGAACCTTGCCCTCTCTCAGGCCCCACGTTTAAAATTAGCACAAGCTCTGGGGGGGGGGGGGATACCTCCCCTTTAAAAGAGGACACTTATGAAAAATGCATGTTGCAGGGCTGCATTGGTTCCAGTGCAGCCCTGCACCATGTATTTTGCATAAGGTCCTCTTTTAAAGGGGAGGTATGGCCACCCTATCTGAGGGCCACACAGAAATTGGGGGTGCGGGGGGTGTTTAAGGGGTGCGCTCTGGAAGAAGCGCCAGATCATGGATCTGTCCCCTCTCCTTGTGTCCATGCCCTCATCTCTGCTCCCTTCCCCCGAGGTTGCTCTTTCAGTTCTTCAGGGTAGGGACTGGATCCCAGGGGCCCGATCCAGGAACTGAAAAGGGGGCGCATAAAAACTAGCAGCCGGCTGCATTTGGTTCTGAGGTCCCCCTCCCCCCCAATAGAGCCACTGCAATAATATCCCATAGTGTACGTCTCAATATTTCATATGACCCCCGAGGGCCAAGCTCCACCCCTCAGGAAATAAGCTCCTCCCCCACACACACTTATACACCCCCCCTCACCCCTCCCAGCATTTCCAGGGCACAAAGCAGGCGAGGCGCTCTCCTGCTTCCCGTTCCACTTAGTTTCTTGTCATCCCATCCTCTTTCCCTTCTATGTATCGTTTTTATACATAGTTTAAAATGTTTTGTGAGCCGCTCCGAGCTGCCGTAGGGCTGGAGGCAGCGGGATACAAGTCACTGAATAAATGAATAACTATACATGGACATAATGGCTCCCCAGGCCCTCTAGAGATTTACTAGGAGCTCCCGGGATTTCCTACCGTTTGATTTTATTTGATTTTTAAGCCCTAGCAGCCGAATTCACAAGAATCTCTGAAACTTGGCGTCGTGACCATTCCACGTGCTAACGGCAGCGAAGCTGTAAGGCCAAGAACAGAAACCCACATTGTGTTATTCGCGTTTTAAAAAGCAGTCTCCAGATTTGGGAGCTAAGATCTCATGATCTTTCAAGCCAGGCTTGTGACCTTTGAACACTAACAGTTCAGCAATTTAGATGAAACAGCAAGAGAAAATGGTTGTCATGCTGCAGCACCTTGTCATTCTTGGCTCTCCACCCACCCCGGGCCCTCCAAGATCATGCCAGCCCTAATTTACAGAAATCTGCGTGTGTTTACGAAAATTTGTAAATTTTCTAACTTTGGGGCTAACACTGACTAACTTTAGGGCTGAGCTTCGGGGGGGGGGGAAGGATGTCTGTGGAAGAGGTTCAGTGCACCTAAGTTTGTATACGCAGGGCGGATTATTCAAGTTGTAACTCAGCCGATTAAAAAGACAAAATTCTCAAATGGGTGCATTGACCTTGGCTCTAAAGTTTTAGCTTTAAAGACACCCAGAGGATCCCAGGTGGAAGCAGTGACAATCTCGCTCAGCTGCTAAAGAATCAGCTCTCCCAAATGCACTGACACCCCCTCCTACCTTTTTTAATTTCCATCTAGATCCCAGGCACACAACTTCCCCCCTGCCTGGATGTTACCTCTCTTTTCTTTGATAATTTTCTTATTCCAAGCTTGATAACGTGAGAAAAGATGCCCAGCCCCACTGTCATAACAACAGCCAGGGCAGGGGGTCAGCCAGCTCTTTCTCCAGATGGCTTAATGAGGTGCTAATGATCGTCTTACACTGTCGAGAGCCACGGTACAAGATAACAAAACTCATTAATGTAGAGCAAGGGTGGAGAACCTTTTCTATCCTGGGGGACACATTGAAAATTAGTACGAGCCCCAAGGGCCACGTAGAGGTTGGGGTGGGGGTGCTTAACAGGTTTATTCAAGAAAAGGAGGGTCCAGATCATGGATCTGTGCCATGGATTTGTCCCCTATCCATGTGTGCATGCCCTCATCTCTGTTCCATAATCCTGAGCTCAGTTTTTCAATGCTTGGGGTTAGAGACTGGATCCAGGGGCCAGATCCAGGCACATAAAAACTTGCCAAGAGCCACATTTGGCCCCCGGGCCTGAGGTTCCCCATCTCTGTTGTATAGGGCAAAAAGTTATTGTTGGAGTGTACGGGAGCATATCTAAGGGCTTGTGACAAAGTCCTTGCAGGCCCTGGGCATGGGTGGGGAGGGGGCTAAGTGCTTGCGGGGAGCTATCCCATGAAAGCCTCAGGGTGAAGAGTTAAGAAGTGGCCCTTTAAGGGAATTGTTGGCCAAGGAACCAAGCTAAAGACATGGCTAATAGCGCTCAGCTGAGTCAGGTGGGCAGCCAGCTCCGTGAGCTGCAGCCCTAAGAGCCAGAGGGCCACCAGGGTGGGGCTGTTGTCTCATGGAGAGAAGTCTGCCTCAGGGAGGGCCTGCTGCAGGGGCCAGAGAGGCTAGACCCCCTAGGCCCAGTTTCTGAAGGTTTCCCTTGGTCTGGTTGGTAAGCAGTAAGCCCAGCCAGGAGTCCAGGGCAGAGGCCTGTTTCACCAGAAACTGCCAAAACTGAGGTCTGACTTGGGGCAGGGGGCTGCTCTTTCAGGTACCCTGTGAACCACGCCCTCCCCCCCCCCCCCCCCCAAGCTGCCCAGACACAGGGCAAGGACGGGGAGAAGCACAGCAGAGACTGCCCAGCTAAGGACGGACTCCAGGCAGGGGATTGTATGCACTCCACTGGAAATCAAGAACACTTGGGCAAATGCAATGCAATGTGGACTCCCTCAGGGGATGCGGGGAGGGGTCCCTGTCATGGGGCTCATTCACATAACACCCCACCCCTCCTTGCAAGCTTGCCACTTGTTCCTTGATCTGCATTTGCACCGGGTCTCCTAGCAATGCATTCCTACAGCGGCTGATTCACCAGCCCAGCCCTGGCACTGGGTGGCAGGACATGGGATTATCAACGGGCACAGGACGGTGTGTGTGCGTGGGTGTGTGAGGCTTTCACACAACACTCAGAATTAGGACTGGATTGAAACAACCCCTTCCACGTTCACGGAATTTTCCCCGTGTTTTCAGAACAGCACTTGAAATTTCACCACGGATTTAATCTTTCAGTTGGAAAGTTTTGCCACCTATGGCAGCAGGCGCACTGCGCAGTGTCTGACGCAGCACCGCCATTTGGGCATGCGCAGTACGGCTGCCATAGGACCACCGCCATCTTGCACGTGCGCACTCGGCGGCACAATTTTCCATTCGATCCAGTGAAATGGGATTCGGAACGCATTCCAGTTTGCATTTTGCCTGATCTAATGAAACGACCAGATTCGGTCAAAAACGGAATCTGGTCAACAACGGAATTTCAGTCCTCCTCAGAATGTTGGTTTGTGCCCTGGCCCACTCTAAAGAGTGTTGTGTGAACAACACACCTGCTCTAATGTCTAGAATTAGGGCTGTGTATTTGTATCTGTATTTGTGGAGGGATATTTGTGTTTATTTGTGCCTTGTATTTGGGCCAGGCTGCCGTGCTGGAGTCTGCAGTTCTGAAACTGCAGCGACCTCTGCAGGGGTGGAGGGCTCACTACAGGCTCCCCAATCAGACGGTTAAACCAAGAGTTCGAGTGCAGCTCAGCTCTGAGTTTTTGGAGTCCAGGTAGAGATCTCAGATACCACTTTAAAAAAAGAAAAATGGGGATCGCGCAGAACCCAAATACATCTCTCAGTATTTGTGTTACTGGTACAGGGTTGAAAAAGGGCTTTGTGTTTATTTGTGTTTTATCAAAACCCAAATACTAGACTATACTCCCAATGGAGAGGGAAATGTGCTTGACTATTCTTCTATGGTCTGGACCTACTTAAATTTACAATTGTATTCAATGACAAATTATCACTAATAGTGTTACTATAAGCCACAAACTCACTTTATAGTAAAATATGGACACTTTTGATTTTGTACTTTTAACATGGCTGCTATGCGTATTTTTGTACAGCTGATGGTTTGCCGTTTACCTGTTACTTTGCATAAAAGCTAGGGCTGAAACTCAGCACTCGGTTTCAATCCCGGTACTCAAATAGGATTACCAGGTAAACCGAGAAAGCGGTACAGTACTTGGTAACTCGAAGAATCAAGGAATTGAACGCAGGCGGGCAGGAAGGGAGGCTGGCACAAGTCCCCTAATGTGGCATGCAAAAAGAGGGGTAGGTGCAGGGGGCAGGCAGGAAGGGGCAACAAACTCACCTAGAAGACTAGAGACACCGGTGGAGTTGAAGTGGAGCCGGCTCACCGCCTGCTGCCACCAGTGAACTCCCCCCAGTGCTGCACGTCTTCTGGCTGCGGGAAATGTAGTCCAGCATGCTCCCAGAGAGCATTAGAACACTGGCTCTTTGGGAGCATGCGGGACTACATTTCCCAGCATGCTCCCAGAGAGCATTAGAACACTGGCTCTTTGGGAGCATGCGGGACTACATTTCCCAGCATGCTCCCAGAGAGCATTAGAACACTGGCTCTTTGGGAGCATGCGGGACTACATTTCCCAGCATGCTCCCAGAGAGCATTAGAACACTGGCTCTTTGGGAGCATGCGGGACTACATTTCCCAGCATGCTCCCAGAGAGCATTAGAACACTGGCTCTTTGGGAGCATGCGGGACTACATTTCCCAGCATGCTCCCAGAGAGCATTAGAACACTGGCTCTTTGGGAGCATGCGGGACTACATTTCCCAGCATGCTCCCAGAGAGCATTAGAACACTGGCTCTTTGGGAGCATGCGGGACTACATTTCCCAGCATGCTCCCAGAGAGCATTAGAACACTGGCTCTTTGGGAGCATGCGGGACTACATTTCCCAGCATGCTCCCAGAGAGCATTAGAACACTGGCTCTTTGGGAGCATGCGGGACTACATTTCCCAGCATGCTCCCAGAGAGCATTAGAACACTGGCTCTTTGGGAGCATGCTGGACTACATTTCCCAGCATGCTCCCAGAGAAAAGACGGTGGCAGCTGGGAGACATCCAGCGCTGGAGCACCTCACCAGGGTTGCAGCACTGGAGGGACCTCAGCAGCAGCAGCGGGAGGCGTCTCCACCATCGCATCCAGTCCTCTTGGTGAGTTTGCTGCCGCTGCCCCCACTTCCTGCCTCTCATTCTGCTCCCCTTCCCACCGCTTAGGGGACTCGGCAAAATATTCCGTATTTTACCAAGTACTGAGGGTTCTTTTAGACGAGCGGCTCACACATCGAGGTATTTAATTTGCGGTCCGCCTTCCATGCGCGTCCGCTTTCCATGCGCGTGATCCCCTACTTCCGTCTCATGTAATCCCGCCTTGCAGGATTTTGAAATATCGCACAAGCGGCTCGCGCAACGGCGACCCGCTCGTCTAAAAGCAGCTTGTGTGATACTGAGTATTCAAGAGTATTTCCGAGTAGCTCCCGGAAACTCGGGCCCAGTACTCAGCTACGCAAAAATACTCGTGAATAATTTTTCTTCTACTCAGTTCAGCCCTAATAATAGCCAATGGCTAATGAATTTAATAATAACATTTGACTCTCAGTCTCTCCCAGAGCCAAAGTTAGCAGCCAGGAGTCCTGAACCTTGCTCCAGTGCCCTAACCGCTAAACCACATGCTGCTTCCCTTTGAAAAGCCCAGTCACACCGATTATTCCCCCCAGCGACCCAGCAACGCCCAGCCCCAAGCGTCTCTGGGATGATCTTTTGCCTTACAAATGCTGCCACTTTAAAGCAATGCAAGTCACCCTTGGGAAGCTGCAACCGGCTGATCAAACTGACCCACCTTCTCAGCCTCCTTGTAGGGCCGGGAGTTGATGTTGCAATAAGCAGAGTGAGATTGGAAAAAGTACATAATAAAAACTCTCACTGCCGCGTCCTGCAAGGGGAATGTAAATAGTCTTTAAAAACCAGGCTGAGGAGAGGGGGAGGAATGCCAACAAAAATGTAAGGGAGTAGAGGGATGGAAGGAAGAGGGATCTGGAAGGATGGGGCTGAGATATAGAAGGAGCCCGATCCTACAGGAATTCCCACTGGCGCCAAGGAAGGACACCACTACAATAAGGGCATCCCTCCCGACAGACCCTAGAGGGGGACAGCCCCTCTTTCAGGAGGTCAAAAACCCACTTTCAGGAGAGACAGACAAAAACACCAGCATTCACGCCTCAGACACCTCGTTCCTGGATGCCTCCCAGGAAAAGCCCTTGAGACGCCAGTGCAGCCCTGCAACCTGTATTTCTCATAAGGGTCCTCTAACATTTGCATATCTGGCCACCCCAGCCTGCAACCGGTAGAGATTTGGTTTCTTTCCAGTGGTGTAGGATGGCTGTGGTGAGCTTGGGCTCATGTCCCGACTAAGGGCAAGGGGGCGGGGTCCTCGCGGCAGGGCTTACCTATGGAGGGGTCCCCCTCCCCAGAGTAGCAGCAATCCTGCCAGGAAGTGCGTTTTCAGAGTGCGTGGGGGCAAAGCCAGCAGTCCACCTCTGCCCACTCTGACAACTTCCTTCCTCGCAGGGCTCTTTCTAAGCAGCCTGAGCGCAGCTAGGAGATTTTCAGAGTGTGTGGGGGCAGCATGCTGCCCCGCTCCCATCCCCTCTGCAAATTTCTCAGCAGCATCCGGGTCACCTGCAAAGGGCCCTCTCGGATCTGGGCTTAACTAGACCTCTTTACTCCATGTCTCAGTGTCTCAGCCTCTTTCTAACTCCTGGATCTGGCTGGTGGATCCAGTCCTTACCCTCAAGAGTGAGCCGAGGGGAAGGGCGTGGAGTTGACGGCATGAACCCAATTACAGGGCATGGATTCAGGGCACAGATCCATGATCTGGACCCTCCTCTTCCTCCCCCCCACCCCATCCTGAACACACCCTTCAGCACTTCCGCCCCCACCTCCTATCCAGCCTGGGAAGCGTGTATTCATTTTTAAAGCAAGCTGTGGGAAGGAAACAGTTTCCCCCCTTCCAGACACGGCCTGACTTTTTGCATGGCACAAACTAAATAATTTCACCCTCTCTGATGAAGGAAACCCGTTTAGACTGGTGGCTTTATTTATTTCCAAAGGGCGTTCTTGATGCTGGGTGTGTGCAGCTGAGAGGTGTGCTGACCGTACCTCTCACCTGTTCCTGGCTGGCATCCCCTTTCTCTGCCTTCCCTGCCTTGTCCCAGCTCAATGGAATCGGGCGCTGTTGTGTACACACTTCTGAGTTTCTGTGGGAGCCCCCGCCTCCCGTTTCATTCTCTCAACCTCCCCCTCTTTCTGGGCAGTGGGCACATTTCAGCCTGGGACCCAGAATGAGGGCAGGAAGCATCAATCTGATCCTGTCTCCTAGATCAGGAATAGGGAACCTCATAACTGGCAGCTAAATGCAGCCCGGGGGAGGGGGGGAGCTTTTATTTGGCCCCTTTCCAGTGCCTGGATCTGGTCCCTAGATCCAGTTATTATATAGCGCCAGCAATGTACCTGGTGCTATACAATCATCAACTATAGACTGGTCCCTGCCCCAACAGACATACAATCTGGGAGGTGAATAGAGGGAGAGGACAGGGAGACAGCGACAAAGTTGCAGGTGCACACATGCTTAACTTAGTTCCAGGGGAGAAGGGGACTCTTAGAAAATCAGGGGGGCAATTACCCCCTCCCCCCACAGCACGGAAAGACTGAGCTCAGAGGAAGGGAGCCGAGACGAGGGCATGCACACGAGGCCAGGGGATGGATCCATGGCACAAATCCACAATTGGGACCCCTGTTCCTTCCCCCATCTTGAGTGCCCCCCTTAATCACCCTGGTCCTCAAAGCCAAAGTGGCCTGTAGGAAGAGGGGAAGTTCCCAATGCTGCTTTAAAGTGATTGAAAAGAAATACGCAACTTTGCTCCGCCCTTGCTGATGTCCCTGCTCTGGGTGAAAGATCGGCAGGAGATCCGAATCCTATTCCCAATGGGAAGAGACTCCAGGAGCCTTGGCCCCCAGCTCTCTGCTCCAACCATTCAACTCTACAGCTCTTCAAAAGCTGGGAACAGGCCCCCAGGACTGGAATCCTAAATCCCTTCATCACAAACCCCTCCCAGGGACAGGAATAGAACCCAGGAGTCCGGTCTCTTCCTGACCCTTAAACTATAGGACAACTTCTCTCCGCCCAGCTTGGATCACTTTCTATATATGGAAAGTTGGTAACTGGTCCCAGGCCCATTTAGTGCTGATCAGGCAGCAGATAAGGGATGGGGGTGGGGGGGGGCGGGGGGAGTTCCCAGCTGCTGACAGTGCTAGGAGGAAGCTGGAAAACAGGAAAGAGACTGAGATCATCTGTTTTCCCCTCCTATCCTAGCGTCCAGCGTGCTGGAAACATAACCGCTGGCACTGGCTGCAGGAGCAGACAGAGAGAGAAGCAGAGCAGGTGAGCCAGGGTGAATGCATGGGGTTTAAATGCGATGCTAAGGGAGTGAGGGGGCACATCTGGGCAGGGTAAGGAGGTGGACATGCTGCCTTTAGCCTGCTGGTTCATTATTCAGCCCCAGTGAGTTTTAAATGGTTGCAGGAGCGCCTTTGGGGCCCAGTGAGGATGTGGGTTCTAATTCTTGGCTTGTGCAAATCTGTTCCTCATCTCAGCGCGTGCCTCGCCTTCGCATTGGAAGCTGCTTGGGGCAGGGAGTGTCTCCGGCTAGTGTAATGTACAAAAGGGTTGAGCCACAGCTCCCTCTAGTGGTGGTGTGAGGCCACACCGAGACTAATGAGCATCTCTCGCCTGGGCTAAGGAAGAGCCTGCCCCACAGAACAGGGGGCAGGGAACCTTTTCCCTTTCATGGGCCACTTGGGAAATCAGTACAAGAACTGTGGGCCAGATAGGATTTGGGGGTGCTTCAGGGGAGTGTTCAGGAGGGGGGGGGCAGGAAGAGGCAGATGGGTCTGTGCCATGAACCTGTCCCTGGTCGGTCCTTGTGCCGCCACGCCCTCATCCTCCGCTCCCTTCCCCGGAGCTCAGTCTTGCAGGGCTTGAGGGAAGGGACTGGATCCGTGGGCCAGATCCAAGGATTGGAAAGGGGCCAAATAAAAAACAGCCAAGGGCTGCATTTGGCCCATAGGGACGCAGATTTCCCACCCCTGCATAGATAATTTCTGTGCTAAGATCGGCTTCCATATGAGGAGAGGCTCATTAGGAGAGGGCTCTTCCATTTAGAGAAGCCCAAATGGGGAATAGGAAAGACGTCTGCAAAATCATGAGTGATACAGAACAAGTAAACAGGGAGCTGTTACTTACCCTTTCTCTAAATACTAGAACTAGGTGGCACCTGATGAAATTAACTGGCAGCAGATTTAAAACCAATTAAAGGAAATACATTTTCATTCAATGTACCGTTAACCTGCGGAACTCCTTGTCAGTAGGTTGTTGTGAAGGTCAATAGCGTAGTTGGGTTAAAAAAAAAAAAAAAAGCTAAGCTCAAGTGGACTGGATGGAAGTTACTGATGTGACCTGGACCCGACACTGCCAGCCATGTCCTGTCAGGTCTGTAGACCCCCAGAAGGAAGGTGGCATCAGGGTAATCCCTGGAGAAGGGGCATGCTGTCTCTGGCTTGCCAAATGCCAATGCCTTAATCTTCCGGTGCCTCTGTTCCCCACCCGTAAAATAATATGGACTATTAGGGCACATCCCCACTAGCAGCTAAATCATAAGAAGTGCCATACTGGGTCAGACCAATGGGCCATCGAGCCCAGCATCCTGTCTCTGATGGTGGCCAGTCTTGGTTGCTTCGGAGAAGTACCTAACCTGTTAGAACTGAGTGATCCACTCCTTGCCGTCCACTCCCACCTCCCAATAGCAGAGGTTACTTACATCCCCCACCCTACTTGGCTAATAGGTTCATTAATGGACCTACATTCCAAGGGTTTATTCAGTCCTTTTTTAAAAAAAGCCAGCTCCGCTACTGGCCTTGACGACATCCTCTGGCAACAATTTCCACAAGTTAATTGTGTGTTGTGAAAAAATACTTTTGTTTGTTTGTTTTAAAACTGCTGCCAGTCAGTTCCATGGAGTGTCCCTTAGTTCTAGTGCTGTTTGAGAGGGTAAATAACAGCTCCCTAGTTACTCATTCTACGCCACTCATGAATTTATAAACTTCGATCTTGTCCCTTCTCCAAGCCGGCCTATTGAGCCTCTCCTCGTACGGAAGTCATTCCATGCCCTTGATCATTTTTGTTGCCCTGTAAATCAGATTAATAAGTCCTTAACTCACTTGTATCTCAGTATTGTTTACTCATCAGGAGTCAGTATTCAGGAGTAGGAGGTGAAGTATGTGCTCTGGAACAATGAGGAGTACGTAATCCACCTTGACAGTTTTTGGAAGAAATCTGTACTTCTTCATGTTTGGGACGCTGGAGAACGGAGAGGCCCCGCACATTGGCATACACGGGGTGCAGTCCTAACCCTTTGCAGCCCCATGGGATTTTTCCACTTCATTTCAGGGATGAGTCACCAGGAACACATTATACCAGTGCTCTGAAGACTGCACTGGCTGCCTATAGCTTTCCAGGCACAATTCACGGTGCTGGTTTTCACCTTTCACCGGTGTGGTGTAGTGGCCAAGTGCACAGTATCTAGACTGGAAGGTAAGGGGAGGCCTTGGTTCAAGTCTCACCTTAGCCAGCAAATCACTAGGTGACCTTGGGCCAGTCACAATATTCTCTCAGCCTAACCTACCTCACAGGGTTATGGGATTAAAAAAAATGTATTTATTTATTCCATTTTTACCCTGCCCCTTTTGCAAAAGCGACTCAGGGCGATTTACAATTATAAAAAAATAAAACTACAATTACAATATAAATATCAAACATATAAATAAATAATATAAAACTACACTAAAAACTCTGACTTGTGCATAAAAGTTCCCTCCCCCCAACCCATCTAATCCATCCCACCCTCCACCACCAAAAGCCTGGTGGAAGAGCCTGGTCTTACAGTTTCATTGGAAGGCGAGAAGATTTGGGCTGAGGCAAACCTCCATTCCAGAGTGATGGCACAGCTGCCAAGAACTCCCTCCTCTTGGTCCGAACTCGCCGATAAAACACGGGACTTCCAGGAGGGTGGCCCCGGATGACGGTAGGGGCTGCCCAGGGGGCCAGAGGGTGAGGCGATCACTCAGTTAAGCAGGTCCCAGGCCATGAAGGGCTTTAAAGGTCAACACCAACACCTTGAATTGGACCCAGAAGACTCGGAGCACAGGTGTTATGCGCTCCCTGTGGTCCGTCCCAGAAAGGCGGCGGGTCGCTGCATTCTGCACTAGCTGCAGCATCTGAACTGTCACCCTGGGCAGCTGCACGTAGAGCGCGTTGCAATAATCTAGCCTCGAGGTGATGTACACATGGATGATAGTGGCGAGATCAGAGTCCGAGACGTATGGGCGGAGCCTCTTCACCAGATGTAATTGGTGAATGGCGTCCCTGGCTACAGCCAGCACCTTGGAATGCAGGTGCAGCTGTGACTCCAGATGGAACCAAAGGAGGACGGATACCCGCAATAATGGGGGAAGCCTCCTCACCCAGATCACCGGTCCCGCCTACTAATATCACCTGTCTTATCGGGACTGAGCTTCAATCGACTTGGCCTCATCCAATCCTCCGCAGCGGCCGAGCAACGAGCCAGGATGAAAATGGCAAATACAGCTGGATGTCGTCAGTATACGGATGGCGACCAACACCCACCCGCCCCCGCTGCGCACAACCTCCCCGAGCGGCCTCATAGACACGTTAACAAGAGAGGGGACCGAATGGGACCCCACGCGGGAGGCCACCAGGGGACGAAGTGCAGTCCGCTAGCACCACCCCCTGGGAATCTCTCGGCGAGGTAGGAACAGAACCATGGCAAAACGGTCCCGTCCACCCCCGCCAGGTCCCGCAGGCGTGTCGCCAGCAACTCATGGTTAATAGTATCGAAAGCCGCCGATAGATCTAATAGGACCAACAGGGTCATCCACTTCTATGAGGAGGTCATCGACCAAGGTCACAAATGCTGTCTCTGTGCCATAACACGGGCAAAAACCAGACTGCGTGGGATCAAGAAAACCAATGCCATAAAGTTAAAATAAAAAGAAATATATATATATATATAAAAGAAAACCAATGCCATCCAAATGCACGGGTTTCCTAAAAAGGGAAGGTTAGAGACAGGCCAATAACTAGCCGGGGCACCAACATCAAGCAGTGGTTTTGAGGAGGGGCCGGACCACAGCCTCCTTGAGGCAAACCAGCACCCTCCTCTCCTGAAGGGAGGCATTGATAACCCCTGCCAGCCCCAGACCCAATGTCTCCCTGGTAGCTCTTACGAACCAGGATGGGCATGGATCTAATTCACAGGTCATGGCTTGAACAGACCCCAGCACGTTGGCCGCATCGGCAGGCGTCGCCAATTGAAATTGATCCCACAAAACATGACCAGACATGACCTCTGAAATGGCGGAGTCGAAGTCATGCTCAATGTGAGCGATTTTGTCCACAAAGTCCTTCAAAACATGTCACGACGGGCCATGGACAAATCTGGTTCCAGGTGGAGACAGGCTGGACCGACCAGACCTCTCACCACCCGGAACAGCTCCGCTGGACGGGACTGAACAGACGCAATGAGTGCAGCAAAGAACCGCTTCTTTGCTGCACTCACCGCCAGGTCATAGGACTTTAAAAATGCTTGTCTTGGGTGCGAGTATGGTGCCACCATCGCTCCAACCACCTCCCTTCACACTTCAGACATCCCAGGTCCTCCATGAACCACAGGGACCTTGACGCGTTGAAAATTGACGCCTAGGAGCCACCCAATCAATGGCCCCAGCCAACCAGCTAGTCCAGAAGGCCATGAGGTCATTGATGGAGCGGCCGTTGAGGTCAACAAGTATATCCCCAAGAGCATTCCAGAACCATTCCAGTTCTATAAGGTCAGGCAGGTGCGTTAGGATGGAGGTTCACAGGAGGTAATGGTCTGACCAGGGCAAGGGTGAACACAACCCCCACCCCCCCAACCATTGCCCCCTCCCCCCCGTGTTGTGTTAATTCTATGTGGTCGCTCCAAGTGCCATGGCATTGGTGTGCTATATAAAAATAAAAAATATTATTATCTATTCTTTAAAGCCCTAACCGGTCTGAGCCACATATATATCTGAGAGACTGCCTGTCCTACCGTGTTCCATTGAAGCCCCTACGGTCAGCTGGAGGCACCCTCTTGAGGGCTCCATCTGCTACCCTGATCTGTAGGATGGGGGCGCTCAGGAGGGTGTCCTCGGTCACTGCCCCAGTTTTATGGAACATCCTTCCCTGGGGGGTTCACTTAAGTCCAAGCCTAAGTATCTTTTAATTTTAAAATAAAAAAGCATTTGGTGGGCAGGGATAGGGGTTGGTTGGAGGTGTTTGGGGAGCAGTTGAGTGGGGTAGTAGGGGCATTTTTATGATATGACTTTTATTATTGGTGTCGTTATTGCTTTGTTTCTACGGATTGTGTAAGCTGCTCTGAGCCGCTGTGGGGTGGGTGGCGTATAAATTCAGATAACTAACTAAATCAAACGGAGGTGCGTGTGTCAGGATTGCACCCACAGAGTGCAGACGCCTCCTTTCAGTAGCAGATTTAAAGCCAATAAAAGGAAACCCTTTTTTTTGTTCAACATGCAGTTAGCCCGCCGGACCGTTTGCAACCAGGCTGACCGCCTTGAAAGCGAAACGGGCCGTCAAACCAGAGGGGAACGGCCTCAATCGATTTCCCATCGTCCAAACCGGAGAGAGAGGCAAAAGAACCTGAGAATGGGGACTCGTGTTCGTTGCGTTTTCCAAGCCACGGTGAACAAGGCTCCTCCCATCTCATGTTCTGCGCTCCCGGACACAAGAGCGGCAAGGATGGAGTGCCGGATGGAATTGAAAGGGCCAGTTACACCTCAACTGGTGTAAATAGGAGTCTTTCCCTAGGAGCCATTCGACTGGCGGTTTGCCCCAGTGGTTGAGGAGCTACCTAGGGGTGTAGCTAGGGAATGGGCTCTAGTGCAGAAGATGGAATGGGGACCCCCCCCATGGGTGTAGCTGTAACGGGGGGCAGCAGGAGCAGCTGCGCCAGGACCCCCATGCATGCAGAATGCATCTACATGCTGGAGTGGAGAGCCCCATCGGGGGTCCCATTCCAGGGCCCTTTCCCACTTAGCTACGGCCCTGCAGACCCCTCATGACCCCTCTCTTAGCAGCAGGGAATGCAGCTACTCCCAGGAGCATGCCCTTCCTGCCCCCACAGTGTGGTTGCACCTCTTGCTTCTGCTGTAGCTGCCCCCCTTGGATCCAAACCTCAGCCAGCCCTGAGAGAAATGGCTCTCAGTGACACTAAGGCCTCTTTGTCCCACTCGGGGAGGCATAAAGCGGCCGTAAGAAGCATTGCCAGCAATGCCAGCTCTTCGTTTTCCCCGGGGTCTTGTGATATTAGGTGTCTTTCTTTAAAGGTCTTGTGATATTGAAGCCGGAGGCGATGCAGCGGCCTCCCCACCCCAAGAAAAGAAGGGTGCTCCCTCTGCCAAAGGATTTGCATCCCCGGGGTCCAATCTGGCAGCGAGAAGAACTAAAGCGGGAGGCGGATTTAGTATGATCTGCATTTCGGAGTTGCCCTTCGGTTACCTGGACAGGATCCGGGACTGAAAACTAGGGGCGCTTTTAAATGATACAAAAAAGGCAGCTGATCCTTTAATCAGCCGCCTTTCTTTGTGATCGTTTAAATGTTTGGCCTGGTTTGATGCCGGATCTTTCCTGCATCAAACCGGCTGAGGATTCCTGCCCCCTCACTTGCGTCCCTGGGAACTGCCGCGTTTCCTGGTTTGCAAGCAGGGGGAGAGGGGGAGGCGGGGGAAAGCCGGTGAAAACTGCCTCCTCCAGGCAGCGCTGACAAACCCCCTTCCCCCTCTAAAGCCCCCAGCCAGTGATTAAATTGAATCACTGGCCGGGGCAGAGAAGACGGCTTCTCCCAAACCTGGCTTTGGAGCCGTCTTCTCCAAAACGCGCTTGGGAGAGCGCACGTTTAAAAA
>QEPC01015423.1:3606937-3622504 GCA_003113815.1 Sphenodon punctatus | reverse complement strand
ATAACCAGTTCATTTGTGCCCCCAGAATCAATTCACGCTGCCCCCACCCCATAACCAGTTCATTTGTGCCCCCAGAATCAATTCACGTTGCCCCCACCCCATAACCAGTTCATTTGTGCCTCCAAAATGAATTCACGCCGCCCCCCTCCGGAGCGAGTATTCATTTATTTTAGTGCTGTGATGTTATTTAATTCTTTGGGTTTCTATCCTGCCCTTCCCCGATGGCTCAGGGCGGCTAAACATAATAGTAAAAAATGCAAAAAGTAAAGCTCATAAAATATGCATGCCGCCCCCTCCCCCCAAATCCTAACCCTGCCTGTTAAATGCGTGGCCAAATAAATAGGTCTTACACTGCCTCCAGAAGATGCTCCAAGTAGGGCTTTGGCCAGGGCTGGAGAACCTTTTCCCTCCCGGGGGCCACTTTGAAAATTAGTATCTGCTCTGAGGGCCCCATAGACGTTGGGGATGGGTGCTCAAGTAAACGAGGGCCCAGAACATGGATCTGTGCTATGGATCTGTCCCCTCTCCTTGTGTGCGTATCTTCATCTCTGCTCCCTTCCCCAGAGCTCAGGTTTTCAGTGCTTGAGGAACTGGATCCAGGGACCAGATCCAGGAACTAGAAGGAGGCCAAATAAAAATGACCTGCAGGGCCACGTTTGGCCCCCTGCGGTTCCCCACCCCTGTCTTACGCAAACTTCCAAGGGAAGGGAGCCGAGTTCCAGAGCCTCAGAGCAGCCACTGTGCGCTTGCGTCAACAGTAGAACTTGCAAGCGAGTGCTTGTGTCTGATCTTAGAGGCCGTGGAGGGACATAAGGAAGGAGGTGATTCTTTAGTACAGGGGTGGGGAACTTCAGGCCCGGGGGCCAAATGTGGCCCTCGGCAAGTTTTTATGTGGCCCCCTTTCCAGTGCCTGGATTTGGCCCCTTGGATCCAGTCTTTACCCCCAAGCACTGAAAAACTGAGCTCAGGATTATGGGGCAGAGAGGAGGGCACGCACACAAGGGTAGGGGACAGATCCATGGCACAGATCCATAATCTGGACCCTCCTTTTCTTGACTACACCTGCTAAACACACCGGCTCCCAACCTCTATGTGGCCCTCGGAGCTCATACTCATTTTCAGTGTGGCCCCCGGGACAGAAAAGGTCCCCCACCCCTGCTGTAGTAGTAATAATAATAATGTTATTTATATAGTGCCCCTCCAGCAGTGTGCACTGTAGAGCAGGGCATCCACGCCATCCCCAAATCTGATCGCTAGCCAGCCAGGTCAAATGGCTTTCTAGCAAATGTTGTTTTTGCCCCCAAGCCCAGAGCCAGCTTTGTGCACATGACTCAAGCCCTGCTTTCCGACCTGCGGCTCTAGAGTCTCCCCCTTTCTCTCGGAGAGAGGCCGGCCCCTCAAACCAATTGGCTTTTTCGTTTGCAAAGAGCAGCCTCAAACCACCACACTGACTTCTGCAAATGGTGAGGAGCGCAGAGCAGGAAGTCGGCCTCTGATACCCAGCGAGCGACCTTAGGGGAGCTGGAGCTGGGAGGGGGGGGGAAGGACCAAAGACGGGGGGCAGAGGAGGCACATTGTGTCCTGACGCGCGTCATGTTCAGCAGACTCTGGTAAGTGGCTTTCACTTTGGGTAACTGCTGGTCTCTGAACTAGGAGGGGGAAGGATAGCCTTAAGGCAGGGATGGGGGACCTCAGGCCCGGGGGACAAATGCAGCCTGCAGCTAGTTTCTATGTGGCCCCTTTTCAGGTCCTGGATCTGGCCCCTGGATCCAGTTCCTGCCCCCAAGCGCTGAACGACTGAGCTCAGGGGAATGGAGCAGAGATGAGGGCAGGTGCCCAAGGAGAGGAGACGGATCCATGATCAGGACCCTGTTCTTCCTGAGTGCATCCCTTAAGCACCCCCAACTTCTGTGCAGCCCTTGGCGCTTGGACTCATTTCCCAAGTGGCCCCTGGGAGGGAGACCATTCCCCACTGCTGCCTTAAGGGCTTGGGACCAGGATGGACGTGTCCTGGTTTTATCCCCCATGGCTGACTCACTGGGAGGCTGGATAGGCAGTTTGAACAATTTGCATCAGGACTGGGGGTTTAAAAGCAGAAAGTTGGGGTGGTGCAGAGATTCGTGGGGAACAACGGGGAGCTCTCTGCTTTGCTACCAAGAGGGTGCACAGCAGGTCCCCACGCCACTTGCCGAGAGGCTGGCGTTGGACCAACTGGCTTTTTCATACGTTGTAAAAAGCAGCCTCAAAACGCCTTCCCTTCTGGAGGCCCATCAGAACCTGAACATCTTCTGGCAGCAATGTAAGACCTTTCTTTCTGGCCAAGCATGTGGCAGGCGGGGATAGTAGTTGGATGCATTTATTTTTTTTAAGGGATTCTCAAATATATTTATATGTTTTTATATTCTGTAAGCCGCCCTCAGCCTTGAGGGGAAGGGCAGGGTGTAAATCTGAATTAATAAATAGATAAATGAGTGACCAGAAGATTGGTCTGCCTGGTCATATTGCCCCCTGGAGGCCAGGCAGGACACTGCGGCTGGGTGGCATGAGATGGAGCTGGTCCCCTGTTGGTAGGTATATGTGTCTGCCTGTGAGTGCATCTGTTTGTGCCTGTGTGAGCAGCATTGACCTATTTTAATGCTAATGGATGCTAATGTATTGATATTATGCAAAGACAGGTAATTCAGGGCAGAGCATCAAAGATTGCACTTTGGAGTTTCCAAAATCTTTGGCCACTTTTGGCCACTGTCAGGAGTGGGGGGGGGGGAAGAGACCACACCCACCCACCCGCACACTCCACCCACACGCCTTGTGTCCTGATCCCTTCCTCCGCTTGCACGAATGCTCGGATAACTGCCCGTCAGGCTAGTATTTGGGCCAGACAGTCTCACAGAGACCATGCCCCTATCATCATAGGGCGCAGAGGACAGAAGGAAGGACAAGGCCCCGCACCGTTCGCCTCGCCCACAGTCAGCGCCCACACTAGAAGTAGGGAAGGGAAAGATCGTGGTAGAAGTGTGGGGGGAAACCGGGGAAGGGGCCTGGACTTGGGGGGGCAAGGGAAGGAATTGCTCGCGGAGGAGGCGGAGGTGTTCCCAGGTAGGGGAGGAGGGGATCCACACACTCACACAGTCACCCACGTTCACGTCTTACTATCTCCAGGAAAGGCAGGGAGGAGTCGCAACAAACGCTACGTCTCGCAATCACAATATCAAGGTTTACGCGCATGCACTTAGCTTTCGGGCGGCCGGTCTCCACTCTGTTCACCAGTGCCGTGACACACCCAGCGCCGGCGTTACATTGCTAAGGCCCCGCCCCCGAGATGCTGCGAGCCTCGCGGAGCGCCGCACGGGGCGCAGCGCTTCCTCCGTGGTGTCAGGGCTCGCCCCGCCCAGCTCCTGCTGGGCCATCGGGGTTACCGGGGTCGGGGAAGGCGCCTCCAACTGCGCTGCGACGTTGGGGGCTGGCGCCCGAGAAGCAGGGAGCCGCCCCTGCCACCGTGCTGAGGCCCCTCCCCGCGATACCGGCGGCAGGGCCGGATGACAGTACACACACCCCGAGAAGCCCCCCCCCAGCCAAGGGCCCAAGCGGGACCCGGCTTGGTGAGGTGGCGAAGGTGAAAAAGGTGCACTAGGCGGGGCGCCGACACGCTTGCTGCAGGCTCCCATGACTGCTCCGCGGGGCCGTATCCCGCCCAATCGACGAGGTACTCAATCGGCCGTACCAGAGTCGAGAGTCCAGGACTGCCCTGACCTCGTATTCTGGGCCAAGAGGGGTTACGAGGGCGGGGCCTGGAGGAGCTGTGGACGGAGTTTCCACAGGAGGAGTTGCCTTCTTCAACAGGGACACATGGAAGGTGGGATGAATACGTACAGGAGGGGGTAACTGAACAGTGAATGTGACCTCGTTAACTTGTCGCAGGATGGGGTAAGGTCCACTATACCTATAGTCTAGCTTTGGGGATGGTCGCGTAGAGGAATAGTGGTGGCGACTATCCCAGACGTAGGCATCGTCCGCCAATGTTTGTTGGCGGCCCTTTTGAATAGTTGCCGAGCATGTTCAAGGGTGTTAGTTGCTAGACCTTGTGCTTCGTGGATTTGGCGTCCAAGAGTGCCTGCTGCAGGACCTGTACGGATGGGAGGTCAGGCATCCCAATTTGAGGGTGAAATCCATAGGGCACGTAGAACGGCGAGTTCCCAAGCGAGGCGTTGGGCGCGTTATTGTAAGCGAATTCTGCTAGAGGCAACCAGGCGTACCAGTCACCTTGCAAGTGATTTGAATAACATCAGAGATATTGCTCGAGGTTTTGGTTGACGCATTCTACTTGCCCGTTTGCTTGGGGGCGATATGCCGTTGTCGGTTTGAGGGTCACATGCAAGGCAGTGAACAAGGCCTTCCAAAAGCGCGAGACGAATTGGGTCCCTCTATCTGAGACTATTTCTAGGGCCCATCCATGCAACTTTACCACGTGGCAAATAAAAAGGAGCGCAGTACAGTGCGCAGATGGCACGCCCTTACAGGCTACGATGTGTGCCATTTTCGTAAAGTGGTCTAAAATGACAAAAATAGTGTTGTAAGCCCCAGATAGGGGGAGTTCCACTATAAAATCCAATCTCACCCACTGCCAAGGGCCCCGAGGTGGGTTGGATAGTTGGAGAAGGCCTAAGGGTGCTTGTCTGGGAGTTTTGGTTCGTGCGCACATGGCACAGGCATTCACGTACTGTTGCACATCCTTTGTTAGCGAGGGCCACCAGAAGATCCTTAGAATCATTTGTCGAGTCCGTCAGGGTCCCGGATGGCCGGCTAGGGGAGCATCCTGGTGAGCCCAGAGAATCTGGGGTCGGCATGTTGGAGGCACCACAATAAGTCCTTGCCTTTTTTGCAATCCCTCATCGACGGTGACGATGGGTCATTGCGGTGGTCGGAATTACTGGCACTTGCTTCACGTGCAGTGTTCCAGCTGCACATAAGTTGCTGCGAAGACCTTGGGGTCTAGAATAGTACCTTGTTTCTTGTCCTCAATATTCCGCTCTTCGTGATACTGAGAGAGTGCATCAGCTAGGAGTAGTTCAGTCAACCTGGTCGGTATTGAACTGCAAAAGAAAAGCGCGCAAAAAACAACGCCCAGCGTACATGCCGGACAATAGTTGTCTGTGCTGTTAAGGTAAGATTTTTGCGATCAGTGATCACCGTGACAGGATGCTTGGCTCCTTCCAGTTAGTGTTGCCAAGGCGGCTTTAATAGCTAAAAGTTCACAATCAAATGTGGTGTAATTACATTCCTCTGGGGTCAACCGGCGGGAGTGGTATGCACAAGGGAGTAATTGCTTGGTGTTGGAGTCTTCTTGCAACAGGACTACCCCGAGGGCTCCGCTGGAGGCATCCGACTCTACATGAAATGGTTTATCAAATATAGGGGAAATGGCCTCGTACCGAACTTCACCTCTCCCTTTTAGAGAGAACATTTATTTTTAGCTGCCTGTTTAAACGCCCTCTCCTCTAAGGTACTTGATGGCCGATTTGCCGGTATTCCCTATACAGATTGCCTGTGTCCTTTTGATCAACAGACCACAGAATCTTCCCACCACATATTATTTGAATGTCATTTGTATGACTCGCTCAGAACTACCTACCTTCTTTTTTTGATTGACAGATTTCCTGGTAGAAACCCTATTGCTCTTCTGAGGATAGCCCTGCGTGATACTGATCATGCGGTCACCAAGGAAGTTGCAAAATTTCTGAGGCTAGCTTTCGTACTACGACTTGCTTTTTTGGACTCGGAACCCATAAGCAGCTGTGGTATAGATTTGCAGTAGCGATGCTCTCAAAGTTCATATTTTATTGTTTTATATTTGACTGTTTATTTCTGTTAGTTAGTTATGTCTAACTAAAACCTTGAATGAAAACCCTAATATTGTTTATATTGCACTACTTTACTGTTTACCTAAGTTGATTTTGGCCTAATTATGTATGTATGTATTATTGTTCTCCAATTATTTATTTTTTTCTTTTTACTAATTTATTTGATGTTTCTAATGTTGTGAAGTTGTTCGAGTAATGGCCAAAGGCCACGCATAATAAATGTTATTATTATGTCACTAATATAAGATGTTGGAGGAGTGGTGCCGTAGTGAAGGAGCATTTTAGATAAGCAAAGCTATGCTGTTGTTCAGGGCCCCATGAGTACACATGGTTCTTTTTTAGGAGACGAGTCAAGGGCATTGTAATCTCTGCATAATTGGGAATATACTGTCTATAATAATTAGTGCTTGCTAGCAAGCGTTGCAGTGCCTTCACAGTTTTTGGCGAGGGCCAAAGCAGTAGGGCTTCTACTTTTCATGCATCCATCTTTATTCCAGTAGGGTTAATAACAAAACCTAAGTCGACGATGATTAGATGAAACGCGCGCTTCTCTCCTTTACAATACAGCTGGTGTTCTCATAACCGTTGTAGAACCTGTCGTACATGATCCACATGTTGCGGCAAAGAGGGTGAGTAAATGAAGATGTCATCGAGATATGCTATAACGAAGATGTCCAATAAGTCACGAAAGATGTCGTTGATGAAGTGCTGAAACGTAGTGGGGGCGTTGGCAAGGCCGAACAGCATGACACAGTAATGGCCGTACCGGGTACGAAAAGCGGTCTTCCACTCGTCTCCCTCTCGCATCCGCATCAAGTTGTATGTCCCTCGTAAATCCAACTTGGTATAAATACAAGCTCCTTGAAAGCGATTTAACAATTCCGGGATCATCGGGAGTGGATATCATTTTTTTAATGGTAATCTTGTTGAGGCCCCGGTAGTCGATACATGGCTGGAGCCCCCCATCCTTCTTGGGCACAAAAAAGATGGGGGCTCCGGCGGGAGAGCAAGAGTGATGGATAAATCCGTTCTGTAGGCTTTCATCCAGGTATTGTCGCAATGTGGTTAATTTTGGAGCAGCCAAAGCATAGATACGGCTGAAGGGTGGTTCCATTCCTGGGACCAAGTCAATAGGGCAGTCATAAGACCGGTGAGGTGGTAACGCTGAAGCTTATTTTTTGCTGAATACATCCACAAAGTCCATGTATTCCTTCAGTAGCCATGGAGGGGTTGGCTCAGCTGCAGCATTGGACATTGTCATTCCGACAATGCAGGGTTGCATTTGATGACAAGTCTGATGATACAAAGGACAGCTGTTTGGTGGGCCAGCTAATCTGGGAGTCGTGTGTCCCCTAACCATGGAAGCCCTAGCACCACTAAAAAAAACGGGGTACAAACAATGTCAAACGTCAATACTTCTTGGTGCGCTCCAATGGTGCATTGGAGCCATCTATCGAATGCACCACTTCAGGTTGCCCTTTCCTTGTAGTCTGAATGGCACAAGTTCGGACCAAGGCCCCATCTATGAAATTCCCTGATGTGCCAGAGTCGATCAAAACCCAAACTACTTGAGAGCGCTGTGGCCCCAAGGTTAGGGTCACAGGCACTCGAAGATGCATTTGCGGGGTTCCGACGGTAGAGGGAATTCGATTTATGGCTGGGGCGGCCCCTGTCCATCCCGGCCTTTGACATTTCCCTGCCTCCTCTGCTCAGACGGGCGCGCAGGACATTCATTAATGAAGTGTGACGATTCCCCACAGTAAAAACATGCCCTTGCTCTCCTTCTCTGCTCCCGTTCTTTGGCAGTTAATGGGCCTCGTGAGGCTCCAGCTGCATCGCCTCGAGGTTGCTAGGCCTTGAGGTCCTTGGAGACACCGATGACGGAAACAACGGTTGGGGAATAAATGTATGGGGTTCTTGTCGACACTCACAACGTCTTTCCGACAGACGATCATCAATCTGTAGAGCTAAATTAGCTAGTTTCTCCCAGGTGACTGGCAAGGCAGTGAAGGCGAGTTGATCTTTGAGCTCTTTGCTCAACCCCCTTCTAAACATAACCTTCAAGACGTAGTTTGGCCACTGCAGTTCCAAGGCCACTTGTTGGAATGGAGTAATATACTCAAGGAGCCCTCCTTTGGTTTGTTTCAGGGACATGACAGTTGTCTCTGAGTCTTTAGCACGATGGGGGTGGTCGAAGAGGAAGGTGAATTCTTTCACAAAATCCCCATAATTAGTTAACAAGCGGCTGTCTCCTCTTAACAAGGTAGTCGCCCATTCAAGGGCCACCCCTCCCAGGTTGCCTATAATAAATGCCACCTTGAGGGCGTCTGTAGCATAAGTGGCTGGTTGTAGGGTGAAAGTAAGTCTGCAGAGAGCTAGGAAGCCCTGAAAGGCCTTGCGGTCCCCTGTAAACATATCTAAGCGGGGTCCCCTAGGTTCCCACAGAACCGCTGCTGCAGCTGGTGCCAACGCCAGAGGTGCCACAGGGGGTGCCGCGGGAGCTCCTCAAGAAATGCAAAATCTCCTTTCAGCCCTAGTTACAAAGGGAGGAGGGGGTGGGACCTTGAAGGATGGCAGGATAAGGAGAAGCATCAGGGAGCTCTGTGTGTGTGTGTGTGTGTGTGTAACTAGGGAAAGCCTGAGGAAACAGGTAGGTTTCTAGGAGGTGGTTGACGGTTAGGAGGGAGGGAGCAGAATACATGTGCTCAGGGAGTGAGCTCCAGGCATAGGAGGCAGCAGGAGAGAAGGGGCAAAGATGCTCTGGGGAGAAGGAGACCTTGGGCAGGAGATGGCAGTGGCAGAGGAGGAGCGAAGTTCCCGGGTGGGGGCACAGAGGGAAATGAGGGAGGAGCAAGGCCTCCAAAAGGCAATGAGAGAGGACGGAGCCAGCGGAGGGAACAGAGCATCCGTGTTCGGGGAGTGAGTTCCAGGCATAGGGGGCAGCCTAGGAGAAGGGGATTCTGAGGCGGACGAGGGTGATGTGGGGCCCATAGAAAGGGTGCTTTGCAAGTAGTAGCCAAGTAATCCTTGCAGCCCCTAATCGCCATGGTTTAAAGGCGTGAAACTGAGGCACGGAGAGGAGGTGTGTCAAGGTGCTGCCTGAACAGGGTGGTCTTCCAGCTCTGGTAGCTGAGCGCCAAGTCCTGTTGCATCCTGGGAGCCCTCTAGTGGCCATGGAAGGGGTGGCGTTTCCCCCCTCTGTGGCCATGCTCTCTCTGAATTGGAGAGGGAAGGTGGGTGGGTTTCTGAACCCGCTGCTCCAGGTTCTCAGCAACTGGTCTCTCTGCTCCTTTGCAGTGTGAGTTTGAAAGGACTGGCCCCTGATGAGATTGACTCAAGCATGGGGCTCCCCCAACAGAGGAGGGACCCCCGCCGAGACCCCCTTGTCCGCACTGATGAGTTGGCGTCCCTTCTCTCCGAGGACGAGGAGGAGGAAGAGGAGGATCGGGAGGTGGCTCAGGTAAGGGACACATCTCTCGTTTTGTCTTCTTTTCTTGGTTTGCAGCTATTCCAGAGGACGCCTGGTGGTCCAGGGGCTTCGTGCCCTCTGTGAGAATGTGCTTTCAGGATTGTGTGCTTTCTTCTTCACTTACCACTGATAAGCAACCCACTCTCAGGCTTCAGGGCCTAAACTAGAAGGGTCAAGAAGGAATTAGCATTGGGGACCCTGTGAACAGTTGTGGCTATTATTGCAGAATTTGGCACTTGTCCATATTCTCACAGAAATTGCCTCTGGCATTGCAGAAATACAGCCAGAGTAGGAAGCGTGGTGAGGTAACCAGTGGGATGCTGGTGATATAACTAGGGCTGTGCATCCAGGTTTCAGCAAGATACAAATAAACATAAACGCTTCCCCCCCACCTTTTTTAGCTTCTGTGGCCGAAACACAAATACTAGAGTTGTGTATTCAGGTTCTGAGTGAACCTGCAATTTCACAAAAATGGAGGTATCTGAGACTGTAGCCCCAAAAGTACAGCATCTACGCAGCTCAGGGCTTGGCTACTCTCTGACTCTTAGCTTCTCCACCAGCTTATAGGCCTGTCGACCTGGCAGAACCTCGGCACTTCCGTCCCAAAATAACTCACATGCAGGGATCTGTGTTCAGTACGTTTTCCCAAATGGCAGTGATGGGGGAAAAGCAGTGAACGTGGGCAAAGGCAAAATACAAATAAACACAAATACCGAAACACAAACACAGATATGAGTACAAATACTTGACCCTGTGCACAGCACCCCGCTTCCCGGCTCTCGGAGAGGGGAGAGGAGCGGAGCCGAGAGCCGGGGCAGCAAGGCGCTGTGTAACTGACATGATACTGACTAGCCTAGTCCATATCATGTCAGTTACACAGCGCCTCGCTTCCGGGCTCTTGGCTCCGGGAGAGGGGAATGGAGCCGAGAGCGGCGCTGTGTAACTGACATGCGGACACCGACATTCTGACACTAGGATTTATGCGGGTCATTTCAAACCCGCTCTTGTAAAGGTAGGTTTTGGCTGCTTGTCAATGCACTTAAAAAACAAACGCAAGGACGGTTAAAAAAGCACATAGAGTCTTTCACACTTCAAGGTAATATGCGGGGAAAATAAAAAAGCGCTGGTTTGCTGTACGTGGGAATGTGCTCCTAGATATAACCCAGCCAGTGGGGTACTGTCTCCCCCTCCTTGTCTTTTAGATTGTAAGCCACAAGCAGGGACCGCGTCTGATTGTATGTTCTGTACAGCGCCAGGTTTTGCAACTGGCGTTTTATAAATGTTTAATAATAATAATAATAATACTGGCACTGTCCGTCACTAACATATATTCTGGGGCATTGCAACAAGGCCTCCTGCCACATCCGCCAAAGAGGAGCAGCCCACGATCCCCTCCTGAAGGGGGAAGAGCCCCCCTCTGCTGAGAGGTCTGTACAGAGCTGGCCCCGATCTACTCTCTGTTTGATTTCAGAGTGACTTTGCCACCTCTTGGACAGCCCAGAGGGGAAGCTGGCTGGGGGGAAGTCAGGGGAAGTTCCTCTCCAGAGGTGCATCGACCAGCTGTTCCTTTGGAGGAGGGAGGGAAACTGTCCCAGCAGCACAGAGGCTTACAGGGTGGTACAAGTGAGGTCTGCTGTCAAATGGGGCTTCTGACTGGGATTGATCATAGCCCTTTGAGGCAGGTTAGGTTGACAAGAATCGCCAGCATGAATCCTGGGGTCAAACCTACGTTTGAGCAATTCAGAGGAGTTGAAATCCCCCCTCTCCACCTTGGAGTTTAAATTGGATGCAGCAGAACTTGGTCTCTGGAGCATTGGGGGACCCTGGAGGGTTTATCAGTAGGTCTGCAGTGGACAGAGCAGGGTAGCAGCCTGTGAAGCGCTCTGACCATCATTGGGTGGGGTGGCGTTGTATAAATAAAATGATGATTATTGGGCAGGAGGGTAGCTAGGTTGGAATGGGCTGCATCAGCCAGGGGCACTTAGTAAATCTACACTATCTGTGGGGCCGAATATAGTCCACAATTCCCCCCGCCTCCACTAAATTCTACAAGTGCAAAGCCCAAATTCTGCAAGCAGGAAATCCAGATTCTGTGTGGAGAATAAACTATGCCAATCAAGCAAGTACATTCTGAATGCATGCAAATGAGCTCGCCTGGCATGCCATGGCATCAACTCCTACCTTAACAAATACTGTAGAGACCTCTCAGTGCAGAGGGCTCCTCTCTTCAGCAGGGGATTATGGGACGCTCCTCTTTGACGGTTGTAGCAGAAGGCCCCGTTGCCCCAGAATATACATTGGCAGCTGGCAGTGCCAGGAGGAGCCCATTGGTTGGGTTATTTATTTATTTATTTATTTATTTAAAATTTATATTCCGCCCCTCCTGCCCACAGGGCAGCCCGGGGCGGCGAAGAACAGTATATATCACCAGCATCTCATTGGTTACTTCACAATGCTCCCCACTCAGGCTGTGATTCTGCAATGCCAAAGGCAATTTCTGCAAGAATTTGGAGAAATGCCAAATTTCACAAAAATAGCTGTCGTCACAGCAGTGCAGAATTCACGGGGACCTGCCTCCATGTGCAGCTGGTGCTTGTGGGTCCTTCTTTCTTTGGAAGCGCGTCAAAGCCTGACTATTTTCTGGAGGCAATGGAAGACCTATTCAGTTAGCTGGCCTTTAGCAGGTGAGGGATAGGATTTGGGAGTAGATTTAAAAAAATGTTTATATCATTTGATATTCTAATTCATTTTTATTTTAGTAAATTTTATATCTTCCCGTGTGTAATGTGTGTACATTTCATGTTGTAAGCCACCCTGAGCCTTCAGGGAAAGGGTGGGATAAAAACCCAACTAATAAATAAATAAATAAATAGGATAGCTACCTCTTGCGTCTAGGTGTGGCACCAAGGAGTCTCTGTAGGGTGAGGACTGAGGCTCTTGCTTCTTCTGGAAGGAGATTCAGGCTCCTCGTATACTTCAGTGGGATTGCATGGTGCTGGGTCTCCTGCCCCTCCCTACACAGCTGAGCTGTGGGGAGTAGAACCGCTGCACCCTTTTGCACTGTAAGCCCTAATGCCTGGCTTGCCATGTGGTCAGGGCCAGTCCTAAATCAGCAAGGAACAAGAACGCGCCTCCCCCCCTCCCCTAGCAATGCAAGCTGAGAACTGGGCTTGCAATGCTGGGGGTGGGAGGCAGGGTGTGCCTGAGATGCACTGCCCAGGGCAGCGAAAACACCTTGGGCCAGCCTAGCCTAGTCAGAGAAATCGGTGGATCCTTCCTCGGTTTCTGGCCCCTGCCCTAGGGTTGCCAGGAGCAGCAGTCCCAGGAGAAGCAGCAGGTCCCGGGGAGCTGATGCTTCTCTTGCTGCTCCCCGAAGGCAGGTTGCAGGGGAGCACGAAGGAGAAGCAAGGGGGAGTGGGGTGTCTCAGGGAACAGCAAGCGGCAGGAGAAGGAGGGGAAGGTCGCAGGAACCGCAAGGGCTCCCTGGGATCGTCTGCTGCTCCCCAGAACCCAGGGAGAGGCAACCCCACTGACACTTCCCAGCAGCTCCACACTGGTGCTTGCCCCGCATGGCTGGCCCGGATGCCCATTTGCGACCAACATGCAAGATGAGTGATTAGCCAACACGTCGCTGCAGAAATTAGGGTTTAAAATACATGTTACCAGGGTGTAATTATAATAGGTGCAGCCTCGCCTGGACCCCCCGTCTGCATGTCGAGTGCATCTGCAGACTGGAGTGGAGTGCCCCAGCAGGGGGGTCCCTTCCCACCTAGCTACAGCCTTGCACATTACGCTTGGCGGCTATTTCTGACATAAGACGTTCACCCAGCTTTACGTGCATTACAGGAGTCGGGAATCTTAGACCCGGGGGGTCAAATGCGGCCTGCAGCTGGTTTTTATTTGGCCCCTTTCCAGTTCCTTGATCTGGCCCCTGGATCCAGTTCGTGCCCTGAAGCACTGAAAGTCTGGGCTCAGAGTAAGGGATCCAAGATGGGCATTGCTCCATGGATACAGAGAGGCTTCCGGGGTACATAGGAACATAGTCAGTGCCATTTACTGGGTCAAAACCCATGGTCTCCCAGCCCCGACAGCGGCCGGCCTCAGTTGCCTCCGGGGAGTACGCAGCAGGTCACAATGAGGTCATCCATTTCCTGCCATTATTGCAGAATCTGGCACTTGTCCTGCCCCCAATGCCCTTGCACTTCTGCCCCCAGCCACCAATCGGCTGCTGGAGAAAGAACCTCTTGTGTCCATATTCGCGTAGTAATTGCCTCTGGCATTGCATCATTAAACAGCCGGAATAGGGAGCGTAGTGAGGTAGCCTGTGGGATGCTGGCAATCGAACTAGGGCCGTGCACCTCCAGTTTCAGCAAGACACAAACAAACAACCAAAACAAAAAACTGAACCGTTTTAAAAAAACTTAAATGCACAAGAGTTTTCTTAAAATACAACCCCCCCCCCCCCAAACTCAGTACAATTACAATTCAAAAAACCTTCCACTCCATACATTGCAACAAAACATAGGGTGAAAACAGACATGACGCTAACCACCCTTTAACCACCCTTGGTGGTTATTTATGCATGTTGCAGGGCTGCATAGGGCACCAACACAGCCCTGCAACATGCATAAATAACCACCAAGGGTGGTTAAAGGGTGGTTAGCGTCATGTCTGTTTTCACCCATAAACGCCAAAAAACATAGAAATTATTTCAGAATTTGACCAATATTTAATATTTTAGGACATCAACATACATGTAATATATGTACTTAATTCCTTACCATATGTACTTTTATTCATTTTAATCAATAACTAAACTTTCACATTTTTCCATTATTAAACTTTAATTTATTATCATAATTGGACAAGGAACAGTTTTTTCAGAGTACATTAAGTCTGTTTATACAGAGCTTCATTCTGTAGAATGAATTGTATAACGTTGTCTACACTCACATTCTTAACTTCGTTGTACGAACTGTATACAGTTTGTATACATGTAAATAACAGACTTAATGCACTCTGACAAAATTGCTGCGGGGAGGCGGTGGGGCGGTGGGCAGGTGTGCCTGCCTTCCAGCACAGCACACAAGCCAGGGGGAGACTACAGTAGTCAGTGTTTACAGAGTTCCACTTCTCCGGCTCTCCGACAGGGGAGAGGAGCTCAAGTGCGCATGTGCAAGGCTGCAGAACTAATTTTTAAAATCATTAATATCTCAGTTTTGGCTGCACCAATCAGTATCATATTTCAGAAGCGGTTGTTATTGATCTCATGCGCCAAGCCTGTGAAGTGTGGGGACTCAACTCATCCAAGGGGAGGAGATATTAATGAATCAAAATCGTGAGGACGCTGTGCATTTTGACCACAACCAATTAACGTTAAAACAGTCATAACATTTTATTTTCCTGATGGATCTTCTTCAGACTTTGTGCATATGATGATCCTCACAACTTATAGCCATGGATAACTTTTCAGCAATGTAGCTCAAGCGGTTTCCTCAAAATTGGGGGTTCAGCAGTCCCCTGTTTATAATGGAGAGTGGTTGTGCATTTAAGGGCGCTTTTAAACGATCCCGCTCACAAGCGGGATCGTTCATTCTGCTGCATCTCCCCCCCACCTTCCTCTCTACGACGTGTCTGATGTTCAGAAGAGCATCAGACACGGTGTAGAGAGTATGTGCGCATGCGCATCCTTCTGCGCATGCGCGTCCTTCTGCCAGGGAACCCGGAAGTGCGGGTTAAAGCTGGCACATCGGCAATCCGCCTTGAAGGGGGCAGGATCGCTGGGCCGGCTTGACACGGGGGAGACGCGGCTGCATTCCGCGTCGGGCATTTAAACGGACGGTGTCAATGGCGGCTGTTAAAGGACTCAGCCACCATTTCCATCTCGTTTAAAAGTGCCCTAAGTTTCAGGCAGCTATTGCTGCCTGAAAATAAAAGCCTCCACCCCCCGCTTCTGCATCCAAACCACAAATACTAGAGCTGTGCATTCGGGTTCAGAGTGAACCTGCAATTTCCCAAAAAACCGAGGTATCTGAGATCTCAAACTGTACCCCAGAAAGTACAGCATCTACCCAGCTCTGGCTCTCAGCTTCGCTGCCACCTGTCAATCTGGCAGAGCCTCAGCGCCTCTGCCCCAAAATAACCCACCTGCAGGGATCTGTGCCCACTGTGTTTTCCTTGTTGGTGGTGACGGAGAAAAATGCAGGGAACATGGGCAAAGAGAAACACAAATGCCAAAAC
>QEPC01015423.1:3593222-3605883 GCA_003113815.1 Sphenodon punctatus | reverse complement strand
CCACCCTTTAACCACCCTTGGTGGTTATTTATGCATGTTGCAGGGCTGCATAGGGCACCAACACAGCCCTGCAACATGCATAAATAACCACCAAGGGTGGTTAAAGGGTGGTTAGCGTCATGTCTGTTTTCACCCATAAACGCCAAAAAACATAGAAATTATTTCAGAATTTGACCAATATTTAATATTTTAGGACATCAACATACATGTAATATATGTACTTAATTCCTTACCATATGTACTTTTATTCATTTTAATCAATAACTAAACTTTCACATTTTTCCATTATTAAACTTTAATTTATTATCATAATTGGACAAGGAACAGTTTTTTCAGAGTACATTAAGTCTGTTTATACAGAGCTTCATTCTGTAGAATGAATTGTATAACGTTGTCTACACTCACATTCTTAACTTCGTTGTACGAACTGTATACAGTTTGTATACATGTAAATAACAGACTTAATGCACTCTGACAAAATTGCTGCGGGGAGGCGGTGGGGCGGTGGGCAGGTGTGCCTGCCTTCCAGCACAGCACACAAGCCAGGGGGAGACTACAGTAGTCAGTGTTTACAGAGTTCCACTTCTCCGGCTCTCCGACAGGGGAGAGGAGCTCAAGTGCGCATGTGCAAGGCTGCAGAACTAATTTTTAAAATCATTAATATCTCAGTTTTGGCTGCACCAATCAGTATCATATTTCAGAAGCGGTTGTTATTGATCTCATGCGCCAAGCCTGTGAAGTGTGGGGACTCAACTCATCCAAGGGGAGGAGATATTAATGAATCAAAATCGTGAGGACGCTGTGCATTTTGACCACAACCAATTAACGTTAAAACAGTCATAACATTTTATTTTCCTGATGGATCTTCTTCAGACTTTGTGCATATGATGATCCTCACAACTTATAGCCATGGATAACTTTTCAGCAATGTAGCTCAAGCGGTTTCCTCAAAATTGGGGGTTCAGCAGTCCCCTGTTTATAATGGAGAGTGGTTGTGCATTTAAGGGCGCTTTTAAACGATCCCGCTCACAAGCGGGATCGTTCATTCTGCTGCATCTCCCCCCCACCTTCCTCTCTACGACGTGTCTGATGTTCAGAAGAGCATCAGACACGGTGTAGAGAGTATGTGCGCATGCGCATCCTTCTGCGCATGCGCGTCCCTCTGCCAGGGAACCCGGAAGTGCGGGTTAAAGCTGGCACATCGGCAATCCGCCTTGAAGGGGGCAGGATCGCTGGGCCGGCTTGACACGTGGGAGACGCGGCTGCATTCCGCGTCGGGCATTTAAACGGACGGTGTCAATGACGGCTGTTAAAGGACTCAGCCACCATTTCCATCTCGTTTAAAAGTGCCCTAAGTTTCAGGCAGCTATTGCTGCCTGAAAATAAAAGCCTCCACCCCCCGCTTCTGCATCCAAACCACAAATACTAGAGCTGTGCATTCGGGTTCAGAGTGAACCTGCAATTTCCCAAAAAACCGAGGTATCTGAGATCTCAAACTGTACCCCAGAAAGTACAGCATCTACCCAGCTCTGGCTCTCAGCTTCGCTGCCACCTGTCAATCTGGCAGAGCCTCAGCGCCTCTGCCCCAAAATAACCCACCTGCAGGGATCTGTGCCCACTGTGTTTTCCTTGTTGGTGGTGACGGAGAAAAATGCAGGGAACATGGGCAAAGAGAAACACAAATGCCAAAACCACAAATGCAGACATGAATGCAAATACTTGATCCTATGCACAGCCCTCGATATATCACAGGAGGGGACTGAACCATGCTCTGGACCCTCCTGTTCGTGAGCGCACCCCAGCCTCCAACATCTGTGCGGCCCTTGGAAGGTGGGCTAATTTTCAGAGTGGTCCCTGGGAGCGAAAGGTTTCCCCACCTCTGCCAAATAGGGGCTACGTCAGGAAGGGATGTGTTCCACCCCACATCTGGCATGATCCCCCCTCCCCCAGCCGTGGAGAACTGGGGTGTTATGGCATTCCAAAAGGGGTGGGGAAACTCAGGCCCCCTCACAGCTAGTTTTGATTTGCCCCCTGCATCCAGTTCCTGCCCCCCTGCACCGAAAAGGCGAGCAGAGAGGAGGGGAGGGGCCTGTGCACAAGGAGAGGGGATGGATCCATGATCTGGACCCTCTTCTTCCTGAGCGCACTCCTTAAGCAAGCACCCCTGCCCCCAACTTCTGTGTGGCCCTTGGAGCTTGTACTGATTTTCAAAGTGGCCCCGGGGAGTAGGGTCGCCAGATATGCAACGTTTTCCTGCAGCGGTGCCTAAGGCGCCAATGCAAGCCCTGCAGCATGGATTTTTCATAAGTGTCCTGGAAAATCTGCCTATCCAGCAACCCTACCTGGGAAGGAACAGGATCCCTACCCCCTGCCTTAGAGAGTTTGGAGGCTCCTTCCCATGGAACGTTTGCTGATGGGTCCGCGGCAGGCTGATTCTCCGGCAGGGAAGAACAGCGCAGATGCGGGGAGGAGGAGGTGAGAGGACAGAGCAAAACCAAACAAGGTGGCGGTTGACGTCTGTCAAAAGGGACAGAGCATCCTTGCAGACGGCGAAACCGCTGCCAGTTTGTGGGGAGGCGCGCTGGCCAGAAAGGCTTGTTTCCTCTCTCTCATTTCTCAACAAAAGAAGCAAATGGAAATGTCATGCTGGCTTCAGGTGTTCTTCCTCTTTCTCTCTGAGGGAGGAAGGGAGAGGAGGATGAAGAGGAGAAAGGGAAAATGGTTGATTTCCAAGGAAATCAAAACCCAGCCCTTCCCTTGAAAACTCCCACAAGCCAGGAGGCCCCCCCCAACACAGAGGCAGATGCATCTGCACTTGAGTGGCTGCCCCAGCAGGGGACCCATTCTGTCTTTTGCCCTGTGGCCCATTCCCAGCTAACTACGCCCCTGCTGCTGGAGGGCACGGAGCCCAGCACCCCACTCCCCACGGCTGGTACTGAAGGGCCCCAGGAATCTCCCCACTCCCCATCACAGCTTCTGAGGCTCACAGCTGGTGCGGAACTCCTGGGACCCGCTCAGCAGCAGCTGTGGTGGCATCTAGGACTCCTCAGTGGTGGCAGGTGCTGGGGGGACTTCCAGAGCCCCTCGGGAGCGGTGCTGGGGTGGGACATCACAGTAGCTCCTGGGGGAAGGTGTTGGATAAGGATAAGATGTTGGACTTGAACCTGGAAGACTAGGGTCCAGTCCTGTCTTCGCCATGGACTCACTGGGTGGCCTTGGGCAAGTCACTCTCTCTTCGGCCTCAGTTCCCCATTCTGTAAAATGGTCATAATAAGGACCTACTTCACAGGGTTGTTGCTAGGGAAAACTAGGAGTATAAACAGCTATATAAATGATAAATAAAAATAATAATATAGAGATGGGGTAGGGAACCATTTCCCTCCTGGGGAGGGGGGGCAAGCTCCAAAGGCCACATTCAAGTTGGGGAGGCAGGGGTGCTTAAGGGGTGTGCTCAGGAAAAGGAGGGCATAGGTCCGTGCCATGGATCTGTCCCCTATCTTTGTGTGCATATCCTCATCTACGCTCCCTTTCCCCTGAGCTCAGGGGGTAGAAGCTGGATCCAGGGGCCAGATCCAAGGACTGGTAAGGGTCAAATAAAAGCTAGATGTGGGGGCACATTTGGCCCTCAGACCTGACATTCTCCACCTCGGCTATAGGGGACAAGGAAGCACATAGAATGATAGAGTTGGGAGAGATCTCGAGGGTCCTGTAGCTTGGATGCAGGATGACTAGAGGTACAACATCCCCGACAGAGGGCTGTCCAACCTCTCTTTGAAAACCTGAACCTCTCTAGCATGGCTCCACCCCAGAGGTAGCTGCATTTTGGTGAGGCATTATTTGTTTCATGTAAGCAAAATCCTATCCTATCCTGCCCTATCGTTCTCCAGTACAAAGTTCTCCTGGATGGGCAAGTCTCACACAGCATTACATGGATACATGACTGGATCACTGGTCCGTCCAGCCCAGCATTCTGTCTCCGACAGTATCCAGCCTTGGCTGCCCCAGGAATTACAATGGAGTCATCCATTTCCTGCTATCCTCCCTCAAGGGTCTTGTGCCCCATGACCAACCCAGCTAGTAGCCCTTAACGGGCTTGGCTTACAAATATTTGTCCAGTCCCTTTTTGAAGCCTGCTACGCTACTGGCCTGGCCAACACCCTCCATACAGGGTGATTTCAGACGTGACGAATCCAAGATTCATCACGCCTGAACCACACTCAAACGCGGCCCGCGTTCGACTGTGGTGAACGTCTGTTTGCTACCCGCCAGATGTTCACCACAGTCAAACGCGGAACGTGTTTGCATTCACCACACTTCTGGACCCGAGGACGCAAGCAGGGCCAGAAGTGTGGTGAACGGCCACCATGTCAGGGGTGAATGAAACGTAACTTCTGTTCACTCACCCCTGCCGGTGGTGGAATCCATTCCCCCCCTAACACGGTGGCGAGGGCGGCCGGATTGGCTGCCCTCGCTGCCCGTCCAGTGGGGGGTGGGCTGTTGTGCAACGCAGGGGGCGGGGCCATGCGGCAGCATGCTGCGCCGCCCGGCCCGCCCCCTCCGGGAGCCGCGGTTCCCCAGACGTTACGCCGGGCCCCATTCACCACGGGCCGTGGTTCGCAGGTCCCCGTGGCCTGGGGTGGAGCGGCACACGTCTGTTGGCGCGCCCCTTCACTCCGGGCCATGGTCCAAACCACCCCACGGGCCATGGTGAATGGGGCCCAGTGTAACATCTGAAATCACCCACAGTTTTATTGTACGTTGGGTGAAAAAGTACTTCCTTTCATTTGTTTTAAGTCTGCTCCCTGTTGACTTCATGGAGTGACCCCTGGTTCTCTGGTTTTTAGAAAGGGTAAATAGCAGCTCCCCATTGACGTGTTCCACCCCTTTCATGATCTTGTAAACGTTTATCATGGCCACTTTCACCCATCTCTTCTCCAAGCGGAAAAGCCCTAATCGAGCCTTTCCTCATATGGAAGCAGCTCTCTGCCTTGGATCATTTGTGTTGCCCTTCTCTGTCTACCTTTTCCAGTTCCTCCAGGTCCCTTGTGAGATGGGGGCAACCAGAACTGGACATAGTATAGTCCAGGTGTGGTCACACCTTAGACCTGGGCCCGTCTCCTGCAGGTGCAGCAGGGAACCGGGTGCATGGTGCTCCTTTCTGCCGCAGTAACTGAGCGGAGAGCTCCCTGGCACAGCGTGGGCAGCTGTACCTTAGTGGCACGTGACTCACTGCTTTGCCCCCCTAGGAACACGCCAAGAGGATTCAAGCGTACAGGACCTCGCCGAGCCCCGTCTGCAGCGCCCTCTCCAAGTCCGTTTCCATGAGCGGCATCGACCGTTATCCGGATGCAGATGGTGAGTAGGAATGTCCCACCCCCCAACACCCTCGCGCGTCTGCCCTCGGCCCACCAATCAGCTACTGGAGAAAGAGCCTCTCATGGCATTCCGTGGGGGTGTGGCCATGTCAGAAAAGGGGCGGAGATGTCTTGGCCCCACCCCTTAAAGAGCTCTATGACTTCACAGAGCTCCGTGGGGGCATCGCCACTTAGAAAAGGGGAGGAGCGGCGATATTCCCTGCCTCTTTTGCCCCCACAGAACACCGTGATATCGTGGCGTTCCGTGAGGGGCGGAGCCACCGGCACACGTCGGATCTGGGCACGGGCTCAAATTTGGGGCCTGAGCAAGGCTGTAGCTGGAATCCCACGCCGATTGGTGCGGACTCCCCTGTTTGACCAAAGTCCCCATAGCCAGTAGGTTCGCTCGCTGCTGTCGGACGCGGAGGATTATTGCCCCGCTCTAGCTGCGCTCGGTGCGACGGAATCCACCTTGCTCACTGCAAAGCTTCCCTTCTCTTCTCTGTGAGAGTAGCAGTGCCCACTCTTGTCCACCAGGGAGAGAGCTGAGACCAGGGATTTCTCAGCAGCCTTGGTGAGCTGGGTTTTTCCCCTGTCGCTCTTCCTCTTCGCTTACTTCTCTTGCAGGAAAGAGAAGAGGAGGGGGTCTAGAAAGGGAGCAGAGATGAGGACATGCATTCAGGGAGAGGGGACGGATCCATGAACTGGATCCTTCTCATTCTCAGCACCCCACCCCGCAGAAGCACCACTGCTCCAACGCCTATGCAGCCTGTGGATAGCTTGGCCAGATATGCACATTTGAGAGGACGCTTAAGAGAAATACAGGTTGCAGGGCTGCATTGGCTCCAATGCGGCCCTGCAACCTGTATTTCTCATAAGTGCCATCTCAAATGTGCATATCTAGCCACTCTACCTGCGCAGTTGGATTGTTTTTTTAAGTGGCCCACAGGGGAGAAAAGGTTCCCCACTCCTGTTTTAAGAGGTGTGCATTCACTGCCAGATAATTTATTTTATTTATTTATTTAAATTTCTGTGTTGCCGTTCCCAGAGGCTCAGGACGGCCCACAAATCATAAAAACATTAAAATATAGAAAAGGCTAAAACCCTCCCACAATGCCACCCAATAACACCACCCCATTTCCAAACCCCCAAACCATCCCAAGCTTCAATTTATTGCCCGGGGAAATTGGAGATAATGGCTGCATCATACGAAGTTGACCCCCCTGTGCATACTGACAGTCTAATCTTTGGGAAAGGGCTGTGCATTCGGGTTTGGATAAAACACAAATGAACACACGAGACCCTTTTGGGTTCCATAGCCGAAAACACAAATACTAGGATTGTATTCAGGTTCCATAATTTCTTGAAAAATCTGGTCTCTGAGGTGTCAAACTGGGACCCCCAAGCTTCAGCACATATTCAGTTTGGAGCTGGGGTGCTCTTTGACTCAACTTAGCCAACTGCTTGGGGAGCCTGTAGTGATCCCTCCCCACCTGCAGGGGCTGCTGGTAGCCCCATTCCAGTGAAGACCAGCTAAAGCATGGAGAAATGGTGAATTCCTTAGCTAGCAGCCCCCACTCTGCAACAAGTAACACCCTTGAGGCAGCCGCATGTCCCATTTCCCCCCTCCCCAAGCCAGCAACCTCCCCTGAACCTAGTCCCATGCCCCATTCCTCTTTCCCCAAAGCAGCAACCTCTTCACTATTTGACAAAAAAAAAATCAAACTACCTTAACTCTGGGTATTTTCAGACGTGACGGGGCGGCTTTCGCCCCGTCACGGAATCACCCATTTGATTCCCTGCCAGAATCCCACCGTCACGGCCAGCAGACATGCCGGCCGATCCCGGTGGGGAATCTGGGGGGCGGGGGGCTGCGCGGCGCTACGTGCGACTGCACAGCCCCCCCCCCCGTGCTCCTCCGGCTGCCCACCCTCCGGGAGACAGGCGGGCGCAGCGGCCGGTCCGGCCGCTGCATCCAATTCCAACCCGTAGTCCGGGCCACGACCCGGAATCGGCACCGGTAACAGATGTTACCAGCTGCCAATTCCAGGCCGTGGTTCAGCTAACCACGCTTTCGGCCCCCGGACGAGGGCCGAAAGTGTGGTTATTTTGATTCACTGTGGTGAACCTCTGGCGGGACTCAAACAGACGTTACGGGACCATTCCCCACCACAGGGGATTGTCTGTGATTGAGCGTGATCTCGTAACGTCTGAAAATACCCTCTGTCATTTACATGTATAAAAAATGTATACACATTATACAATGAACTGTTGACAATGTCACTGTAGACAACTTTATACAATCAGTTGTACACAGTGCAATTCTGCACAAAAGGACAGAGTTAACGCAGTTTGAAAAAATTGTTTTCATCGAATTATGATAATAAAGAAATGATCAATAAAGAAATAATGTGATAGTTTAGTTAGTGATAAATAATAAGAGTAAATATGTATGGCAAGGAATTAAGTATTTATAGTATGTTAATGTTGATGGCAAATTATGAAATATAGATAAAAAATCTGTAAATAATTTCCATGCTTTTGGGCATTTAATTTTTGTTGTAATGTATGTTAAATGTTTTTTTAATTGTAATTGTAATTAATGTTAATGTTTTCTGGAGTTTACGTTAGGGAAAAATGTATTTTGCGAAATGGTTTTTGAAAAGGAAAGTTTTTTTGTTTTGGAAACGGTTCTGCCTTTAACCGTTTTTGAAACTGTAAAGTTTTTTGTTTTAGAAAATTTCCAGGTTTTTTTTTTATGTGATGAATATAGTAATGACAATGTTAAAAGATATTGCCTATGTCAGTTATGTGGTATGTTCACATGTGGATACACAGTAAGGAAGGATAGAAAGAGAAAACCAGACGCATGAAAGGCATATCCATCTTTGCCATCTGTTTTTAACAGTAATATCCATATTTAAAATATCCTATTTATATCCTGAGGGGCAGGATCCAGACAGGGAACAGGGAGGGAGATGCAGAACTATGGGGCAAGGCAGGAACTCCAGGCTTGGGGCATGAACTGGTTGGGCATGGGCAGTCCCCCGCTCCCCTCAGATTGGCAGCAGGTCCATCGCTTCACAGGGCAGTTCTAGCCTCCTACTCCAGCCCCACACAGGAATGCTTGGGGCTGCATGAAAATCAAGTGCAGATTTATGCAAATCACCTCATTAGTCTGTATTGCTTGTGCAAAATGAACCAGGCCTGTGGTTTGCCTCCCCAGCACTAGGGGGCAGCTGTAGGGCTGATGCTGCAGGGAAGGAAAGGGGTGTGTGTGTGTGGAAATGAACCTAGAGAACTGCTTCCCCCCCCCCCCTATATTTTTGGAATGGGTGGCTCTCCCTGCTGCCCCTTTCCCAACAGCTGTTGATGCCACTCAGAAGGAAGGGGAGGAGATGCAGCCAGATAGGGTTATTCTGCACTGCAAATTTATGCCCCAGGATGGGGAAGCTTTTGAGGGGCTGGGAGGGGCAGGATGGAAGTGCAGTTGGGGCAGGTTCTGGGCAGATGCAGAGGGGGGCTGTACTGTGGGCACCGTACGGCTGCACTGGGGATGATGAGGCACGATGTCCCCCTCAACGGGCAAACATTAAACCAAAATGACTCCACTGATGGCAGCTCTGCCAAGGGAAATGGGGGGTAGAGTGAGGGGGACACAGGGCAGGGACAGAGACCTCCTACCCTTCCCACAATCTGTCGTACCAGCACCCCCAGGCTACTGTTGAGCCTGGTCTTTGGGTCTGCAGCCTTGGAGCGTGAGATCTAGATCAAGTGCTGGTGTAGTGCGATAATGATTGGTGCAGCCAAAAACGAGTTATTAAGCATTAAAAAAAATCTGTTCTGCTGGCTGGTGCATGCGCAGTCGAGCAGCCACTGACCGCCAAAAAACAGCCTAACGAAAGTTACGTGACTATGCTTTTTAAAACCAGGTAACTTTATCAGGAGCCAGCTCTGTCACAAAGATTTTAAGCTCTAGTCAGTTTCATGTCAATTGCCCTCTTACCTCAGAAACCCAGCAAGGGGCGTCTATAGTCAGTTTCATGTCAATTGCCCTCTTACCTCAGAAAGCCAGCAAGGGGCGTCTATAGTCAGTTTCATGTCAATTGCCCTCTTACCTCAGAAAGCCAGCAAGGGGCGTCTATAGTCAGTTTCATGTCAATTGCCCTCTTACCTCAGAAAGCCAGCAAGGGGCGTCTATAGTCAGTTTCATGTCAATTGCCCTCTTACCTCAGAAAGCCAGCAAGGGGCGTCTATAGTCAGTTTCATGTCAATTGCCCTCTTACCTCAGAAAGCCAGCAAGGGGCGTCTATAGTCAGTTTCATGTCAATTGCCCTCTTACCTCAGAAAGCCAGCAAGGGGCGTCTATAGTCAGTTTCATGTCAATTGCCCTCTTACCTCAGAAAGCCAGCAAGGGGCGTCTATAGTCAGTTTCATGTCAATTGCCCTCTTACCTCAGAAAGCCAGCAAGGGGCGTCTATAGTCAGTTTCATGTCAATTGCCCTCTTACCTCAGAAAGCCAGCAAGGGGCGTCTATAGTCAGTTTCATGTCAATTACCATCTGGCCTCACTCTCTACTTTTGACTCCAAAAAGTCTGCCACATTTCACTCCGTACTTTTGTCTCCGTGTGAAAATCTGCAACTTTTCACTCTGTACTTTTCGCTCCATATGAAAAGTCTGCAAGTTTTCATACAGAGTGAAAAGTCTGCAACTTTTCACTCCGTATGAAAAGTTGCAGACTTTTGACTGTGTATGAACAGTCACGTAACTTTCCTTATGCTGTTTTTTTTTCTAATAACACAAATGGCGGTCAGCAGCTGCTCAACCGCACATGCGCCAGCCAGCAGAACTGATTTTTTAATGTTTAATAATTTATTTTTGGCTGCACCAATCATTATCACACTACACCAGCACTTGATCTAGATTTCAAGCTCCAAGGCTGTGAAATCTGGGGGCTCAACTCGTCAGGGGAAAAGAGATCTCGATGATTCAAAATAGTCAGGATGCTGTTCATTTTGACCACAACCAATTAACTTTTAAACAATTATAACTTTGGATTTTCTGGCTGGATCTTCTTCAAACTTTGCACATATGACAGTCCCCACAAAGATATGGATAAATTTTTCAGAATTGTAGCTCAAGCGGTTTCCTCAGTATTGGGGCTTCATCAGTCCCCTGCTTATAATGGAGAGCAGCTCTGCCTTTAATTAACTTTCTTGCAGCGGAAAATAAATCAACAAAAGATATAACTATACAAATAAACACAAACAATAAAAAAGGAACACAAATACAGATACAAATTCAAGTATTTTACCCTGTGCACAGCCCTACTTTGGAGCAATGAGCCTGCAGTGGCCTTTCCTTTGGCTGCGGCTTCCAAGTTACCTACAAATCGGTGTTTTTTCCCTTTCCAGAAATCTCCCTCTTTGCTGCTGAAGCGAGCTTTGCCAATGGGTAAGCATGATCTTGCTATTTGTCAAGCAATGGTGGTGTGGGCCAGTGTGTATCCAGCTGGGGTGGGGGAAGCGACTCCAAATAGCAAGGGGAAATGGGGACTGGTCTGGGGCTCTTTAAATGTGGGTTCAGCTCCCTGCTGTGCCACTGACTCCCTGGGTGGCTTTGAGCCAGTCGCTTTGTGCCTTTTCTGTAAAATGGGGCTAACAGCGCTGCCATTGTCTATCGGCTCTGTTTGGTTTGTAAGCTGCGAGTCCGCGGTAGGCTTGCCACTTCCCCAAGCTTTGCCCAGAGACTGCGTTTTGAGTCAGAGTCTCCAGGCTCAGGGGAAGACGTGATTTGTCTGGGTCAGCTAGGGGCACCCCTTGGTACTTGGAGAAATCAGGGGTGGCCGTGTCAGAACGTGGGTGACCCATAAGGCCTTTCCTGCCCTCTTTTCAACCTGGCGCTGCCCCTATGGAATGCCCTAAAGGGGGCATGACAGTCCCTCTGTCCCACCCCTGTCAATGGGGCCTCACCTCCTCCAGGTGAAAGTCTAGGAGGAGGTGGGAGCCCTAGCTGGGTCTGGGAGTGGCTCCTGCAACACTGATCTCACCTCAGCTGGGTGCTTGAGATCACTGGTTCTCACTTTAGTTTGCCTGTGTGACCTCGTCTTGAGACTTAAATAGAATCCTGCGATTTCCAGCATTATCAAAGCTCTTGATGCTGTTCCTCTTCCGGAGCCTGGCCTCTCCCAGACGGTTCTTCCTCTGAGCTCTCTGTCCAGACTTTAATCCCCATGTCTGTAAGAAACCAGGAATGAAACCAGCGTCCTCGAGAGTTCAGGAGCGACGGCAACTCTGCCTTGTGCCTACGTTTTCGCCTAGATGGCTCTTGTGTAGCTCAGGCCACACACACACACCCCTGCCTCCTGATTGGCCCTTGACTATTTATAAGGCTGACCAGCTGCCATATTGTGTATTCAGTTCCTGCGGCCTGCCTCCCTACTTGCTTCCTCCTAGTCTGGTGCTCTGAACCCCTTGTGCCTCTCTTGGATGATTATAATTAGTTATTAAGTATTTATATTAGGGGCGGGAATACAGTTTGGATTTAATACGTAACTGCTTGTAGCAGGCGGTTACGGATTAATCCGTACCGAAGTGCAACAGTGGCAAAAATTCCCGTTGCAGTTTGGTTTTAAATCTATAAATAAATTTTTGTTAAAAATCACTGCACGTGCACAAAATGGTTGCCAGACCATGCAACACTTGCAGACCGGCTACCCTTTTCCAAAATGACGGAGATGCTCCCACCACCATTTTGGAGTTAAGGGTGTGCATGCGTAGATCAGACCATTTCTAAGCATGTGCAATAGTTTTTTTGGTTTTTAAAAAAAATGATTTTCTTCTATTATTTTATGGATTTCAATATGGATCCATAATACAAATCCTCATTTCAATCCGGAAATTGTAGTACCAAAAACCATAAACGGAACAGAACCGTGGGCTGATTCCTCCAGAAGATGCGGTCCCTTCATCAACCCAGAGCAGACTGACTTCTTTTTTAGGCTGGCCTCACTTTTATACTTCAGGCCACGCCCATCCACTTCCTCTTCCTCTCTGGTGGCCGCTTAGGTGAGCCACATGGCAGTCACCATTTTGTGACACAGCCCTGCCGCAGATTGCTCCCCTTTACAGAGCTTTCCCCACTGCCACTGCACTGGAGAATCTCTTCTAGCCTGTCTTCTCCTTACAGACACTCCCTAGGACACTGGTCCCACTCTCCTCCCCAGAAGCCACGTCCCTCTCCCCACACTGTAATCTACAGGAGACTGCTGGGGGGGGAGAAGAAAAGGTCCCGGAGGGGGGGGGGG
>QEPC01015423.1:3567487-3591684 GCA_003113815.1 Sphenodon punctatus | reverse complement strand
GAGAACCTCGGGCCCGGGGGCCAAATGTGGCCTGTAGCAAGTTTTCATGTAGCCCATTTCCAAGTTCCTAGATCTGCCCCTTGGATCCAGTTCCTATCTGTAGCCAATGAAAAACTGAACTCAGAGGGCAAGGGAGCAAAGATGAGGGCATGCACACAAGGATAGCGGACAGATCCATGGCACAGATCCATAATTTGGGCCCTCCTCTTCTTGAGTACACCCGTTAAGCATCCCCACCCCAGCTTGTATGCAGCCCCTGGAGATCGTACTCATTGTCAAAGGGTGTTTTTACACAGGAGACATTTCTTCCACAGCTTAAAAATCCATCTTGGGGAAACCCCTGCCGGGGGGGTGGGTTTTAGACGCTTCTTGCCGGACCAGAAGTTGCCCAGGCGCCGTTGGAAACAGCGGCACTGGGTGACTCCCAGAAGTTTTGAGTAGCGGACTGGTAAAAACAGACTACCTACCTAGTCTGTGTCTCAGAACTTCTGGGAGTTGCCTGGTGCCGCTGTTTCCAAGTTTTCCAACGGCGCCCGCGAGGATTGTCTGATTCCCCCCCTGCAGGGGCTTCCCCAAGCTACAGGGAAAATGTCTCCTGTGTAAAAATGCCCCCAGTGGGCCCTGGGACACAGAAGTTTCCCCACCCCGGGTCTAGAGGGCTGGTAGTAGCAGTATATTTATTTCCATAGGAGACTCTGGTGAGGGTGAGATTTAGCTCCAAGGAGTTCTCTTCTCTCATTTTCTCTTCCCTTGAGAGAAAAGAAAAATCCCTGGGCTTTCTATTTTGCAAAGGGGCTCCCTTCAGCCCACTGGTTTACAAAAAGCCATTCACCTAAGCCTCCAGCTGCTGCGTCACTGCCCCTGGACGTCACGATCTTTGCTGGCTCATGGAATGTGACTTGATTCCAACCCTGAGTAACTCGGCTTAGTCAGACTGCCTGGGGTTCGAGAGAATCCGAGCGTGGGTTTGGCAAGGGGCTCTGGCTTTCGCTGCCAACCTGCCTCTCAGGAATTCTCCGCATGCCAGGGGTTGGCAGGTGGCTTGGCCAGGTCCTGTGTGGCGGAGAAGAAGGACAAGGGCCTTTTGTGGTTCACTTTTATTGATTTTTATATATATATTTGGATGCTTGTAAGCTGCCCTGAGCGTGCAGGAAAGGGTGGGGTATGACTCCAAATAGATAAATAGATTAGAGAGATGCAGAATTATTTCTGCTGACTCAGTCAGTCTACTGACCCTTTCTAGCCAGATCCCCCTGCTCAGTCCAAACCTGGTAGAAGCCCAACCGCATTGGGACTGACCTGAATCTAGCCTTCTTATGAGCCCAGGGGTGGCCTCGCCCCCAACAGAACACCATGGCATCACAGGGCTCCATTGAGGCGTAGGAATGCCTTAACTCTGCCTCTTTCCTGATGTAGAACTGCCCCCACAGAGCGCTGTGCTCCGAGTGGAGCCATTTATTTAATTTAATCAAAGTAGCTGCTTCAGCCTACGCTGTTCATGTGAAGCCTACAGAAGTGGAGTAGTTTAATTAAATCAGAGTAGTTGCTTCAGTTTTACGCTGTTCATGTGGACACTGCAGAAGTGGAGTAATTACTTTTAATTGAATTAAAAGCATGGCTAGAGAGAGTCAGTGTGGCGTAGTGGATAAGGTGATTGAAGCTGGACTTGGAACTGAGAAGCCAGGGTTCAAATCCTGCCCTAGCCATGAACTCACTAGGTGGCCTTGGTCACGTCACAACCTCTCAGTCTCAGTTCCCCATCTGTAAAAAAGGAATACGTGTGGGTCTGTCTTTCCCTGTGTTCCCGTGCCCATCTTAGATTGTAAGCCCACTGGGCAGGGACCTGTCTCCAAAAATCTGTGGCTGTAAAGCTCTGCGTACGCCTAGTAGCGCCATGGAAATAAGTTGTAGTAATTTGTGGCAGGGCTGTGCCACAAAATGGCGCCTGCCATGCGGGCCACCTAAGATGGCCGCTAGAAAGGAAGAGGAAGTGGATGGGTGTGGCCTGAAGAATAAAGGAGAGACCAGCCTGAAAAGGAAGACAGTCTGCTTCTGACTGTTGTGGAGTGTACATCTCTGTCAGCGGCTGCCTCAGAAGGCCTTGCAGTGAGAAGCCTGATGTGAGGAACGAGGAAAGTGAGTTGCCCAAAGAGCTAGCCTGGGACTTTGGTTGTGGTTAGACTAGGCTCTAGCATATGAATGGTGATTGGCCAGAGGCTTGGTGCCCAGCCTGGGAATTTGATTGTACTTTGAGTGTAAAACTGTGTTGAAGTGGAGCCCTTGAGTGTCATTATAGTGTGGACCCGATCCTGACAACACTCACTCCACGGTCAAGTGGAGCCCTGCTACAAATGGTGGAGAATGCGAGCATGCCTTGCTGGCCAGCAACCCAGTGATTCCCCAAGGCGGTAAGATCCTGAGCAGGGAGTGCAGAATGGGATTGTGCCCAGTGGAGAAGTGAGAAGCAGAACAGTGAGGAGTACAGAGGAGCTCGCCCAAGGACAGTGGTTCGAGCAGGGCTGGAACTAGGCGCTTTGCCCCAGCGCAACAGAAGGATCCCAGAGGAGAAATAGCAGAGAGGCAAGATGGCGGTAGAAGGACTGCGCATTTGGAGAAACCCTGTGGTAACTCTGTGGAACTGGATACAGCCGGAGATGAGGCAATGGAACAGAGCACATCAGGAGCAATGTACCCCACAAGCTTGGAGGAGGCCCCAACGGAGACAGACAGCGTGGGAGAACAGGTACCGGGGTGTTCCCACTTGGGGAGCCCCAAGGAAATGCTATTATTGTGGGCTGTGCATGTAGATGGTGCCCCCATGTCACTGAGGGAAGGCACCAAAGGAAGAGGCCCACAGGACTCTGTTGTGCATGTGGCCCAGAGAGACGGGCCTGGAGAGATGGCCCCTCTGGAGTAAATAGAAGAAGGTGCACCTAAGAAGGGAGTGCCCTGAAAGAAAGGGCCAAGTGACTGGGAGAAGCTGTAGGGAGCTGAGACCTTGATAAGCAGGTGCTGCAGAAGTTGAAGACGGCTAAGTGCAGTAGCTGGAAGTTGAAGCTATGGCTGCTCGCTAGCACGTAACTGAAGATTGGCTGAAGCAAGCTGAGAGAACTTGGCACTGGCTGAGGGGAGCCAGGAAGGCAAGTAGAAGACTGTAGCTAAAACTAGTCCGGTAACTAGGTTTGGAATGATAGCCTCTTCAGAAGGGGGAGGGGAACCATGCAGAGGACCAGCATGGTAGTGATAAAGGCTGCAGGAAACCTTAAGTGTCTAAATGAAAGCCCTGGGAATGGTATTGTGGTATGTTGATGGAGGAAGCCTGGCATGTTTATACCATGCAGGAGAGGAGCAATCCTGCCTAAGGGTGAGGTTAGGAGAGCAGGGTGGGCCTGCCTTCTACCCCAGCAGAGGGTCTATTGGTATAAAATGGGGAAAAAATAGAAGGAGCTGAAGGAAGCTCTGATTACTAAATGTGAAGAGACTGGTTGAAGGAAACCTTTAAAGAGAGTACATGACAGGCTCTGGATATTGTGGAAAGTCCCACTCCAGAGATCCTAAAGGTGTTAATCCTGAGCTGAAGGAAGCTCTAGATATAAATATATGTTAATGGCTGAAGGAAGCCATAAAGACAGGTCCTGGATATGTGGAAACTCCCACCACCAGATACCTCTAGCAAAGAGAACTTCTATCCTGAGCTAATGGAAGCTCTGACTAACGATAAGGTGGACATCTATAGCTACGTGTATAATAGTGTCTGCTATAACCCATGGGAAGGGGATGGCGACATTGGTTATTATGTATGTTTTGTACTGACCTGGTAAGGTCTAAAGGGTTCCACGGGGAGAGTGGCCAGAAGGTATGGGTGGGCCAACCTCGAGAGGGGTAACTATATAGTAATGTTAAATATAGCCTGTAAGCAGGGTGGAGAACTACCTCCCTGGCAGGAGCCAAACTGGAGTTGGTCATGAGCTGAAGGTAGCTCTAACAAATACCTTGAACTCATGTCCTAGGTAACTCTAAACAAGAACCCGGTGGAATGGGCCTGGCTATAAAGGGGCGACATGGAGGCCAGGGGGCGTTAAAGCCCAATTTGGGGTGCTCAGCCCCTGAATAAGATTGTGTGTATGGACTATGTAACGGCTTGCAGGAAAGCCATAAATTATTGTTAGATGGACTCGCCTTGCAGTAATCCCATCTTGGGGGGAGGTGTGTGGCAGGGCTGTGCCAGAAAATGGCGCCTGTCATGCGGCCCACTAGAAAGGAAGAGGCAGTGGATGGGCGTAGCCTGAAGAATAAAAGAGAGGCCAGCCTGAAAGGGAAGACAGTCTGCTCCTGCCTGTTGTGGTGTGTACATCACTGCCAGCGGCTGCTTAGATGCTGACCCAGAAGGCCTTGAAGTGAGAAGCCTGATGTGAGGAACAAGGAAAGTGAGTTGCCCAAAGAGCTAGCCTGGGACTTTGGTTGTGGTTAGGCTAGGTTCTAGTATATGGACGGTGCCTGGCCAGAGGCTTGGTGCCTGGCCTGGGACTCTGACTGTAAATAAGCTGTGTCAGAGTGGGGCCCTTGAGCAACATACTGTGGGTCAGGGACAGTGACAAAATAGGGCTCCCAAAGCACTTTCACCACCTGAGAAGGTCAGAGCTGAGCAGGGAAGCCCGAAAGAGAGGTCTCGAAGCAGAAGGGAAAACTAAACAGCAACTAAAGCAGCTGATACGAGAATATGAGATTAGCATGAATGGAACGGATGGGAACGGAGCGGGGGCAGCAAACCCCTCTCCACCCAACCAGCAGATAGAGATGCGCTGCCAAACGTGCCTCAAAACCCCCTTCCAACTGACCGGCAACCAGGGGGACAAGGCTCAAACCCTGAACTCGAGATGGTCCAACTGAGAATGGAATAAGAGATCAGACTGGAGAAAATGAAACGGGAGGAAAAAGAAAGAGAGAGACAGCACCAACTCGCTCTCCTGAAAGTGCAGACAGATGCAGGAATCCAACCCACACTATCCTCTGGAAGCAGCCAAGAAAAAGACAGGAGACCGCTGATCAGAGACTGTTCAGCACTTCTGCCCCTATACAAAGAAAGTGAATGCATCAATCATTTTTTTCACAAGTGCCCAGCACGTATTTCAACGAGAAAAGATTCCAGAGGACTTGTGGATCAATCTGGTGATACCCAAGGTCCCTGAGAAAGCAAGAGACGTGTACAACGCAAAGCTGGAGGAAAATCAAGCACTGACTTTTGAGGAATTCAAAAAAGCAGTTCTTGAGAAGTACAGTACAGAATCACTCCGGAAACATTTCGCCTGAAATTACACAACTTTAAGAAGGGAGACGGTCTGTCTTATGCAGATATGGGGGAAATGTTAAATCGGTCTGGGGTGAAATGGTTAGACGCACAAGGGAAGGCTACGAAATAACAGTGGAGACAGAATGGAACCCTGCGGAACGCTGCAGGATAAAGCGCGGGGGCAAGATGTTTCAGCCCCCAACACCATCCGCTGGTTTCTCCCCGAGAGGAATGAGCGGAACCATTCAAGAACAGTCCCGTCACCGTCTCAACAGCAGCCCATGGTTCCCGGTGTGAGAAATTAGGGGTACAGTTATTTAGGAATTGCTCAAGGATTACAAGGTCCATTACTTGCTCCAACATTTCTCATTTCCACGGGGTCAAAAGCGGCCGAGAGATCTAGCAGGATGAGAAACATTTCCCAGCCTGTTTGACATTCGTGATCCCCTGATTAAGCAAGTGTAGATATGCAGCCCTTGGGGGAGATCGTGAGAGGGTTCGGGGTGCGATGTCACCAATATGCTGATGATACTCAGCTGTACCTCTCTTTTTCAACTGCCCAGACCCTGCTGTCTTGTTGCTATCCCAGTGTCTGGAGGCCGTGGCGGAGTGGATGTGGCAGAGCAGACTGAAGCTCAACCCCGATAAGACGGAGGAGGTGATGGTGGGGACAGCGAGGGAGGTGTCGGCCTCTCTGATTGGGGGGAGTGAGTGGGGCCGTTTCCGGCCCGGGGTGAGTCCGCCCTTTCCCTTCCTGGGGGCTTCTTACCCGCCACGCATCCAGGTTTGTAAGCTCCTCTGCCTTGCACCGTGTCCCCAGGCTCCCGCCCCTGTAACCCCTTCACTGCCGGCACAGCTCTCCATCCCCCTTGCCCTGCGTTCAGTGTGACTGGTGGGTGGTGGAAAGGAGGAACACTCCTGCACAGATTGCTCGGAGCCCTATGATGAGAGAGGCCTCCTCTGAGGGAAGTAAATCCCATACCTCCAGAGTCTGTGAGTGCCAGTGACCATCTGGAACTCAGCTCTGAGAGTGGAATAAGCAAATCTTGGAACAGAGTGGCGCCGGTGTATATGGTGGAAGCCACGCCCCTCATTGCGCCTGGAGCCGCTGCGAACGTCGCCCCTATGCCCTGCGCGGCGGGGGGGGGGGGAGGGCTTTCCCGGAGGCTCTGTTTGCAGCGGCTGCTCAGCTACCGCTGCGTCTGGTGATACTCCTAGACAGGGGGCAGGTAGGTCTGTGGGGCGGGGGCAGTTCATCGTTCTGCGGCTGCTGCCTTGCCTGCCCTCGGGGCTCCTGCTGCTGCCGTGAGCCCCGCCGAGATGCGACCCTGATAGTTGGGAACTCATTCAACCTAGGAATCGCTAGTCTCGGAATATAGCTGGAGGGCAGGAGCCTGTCAGCTAGCCTGTTGAAGCAATGTAGTGAGAGAAGAGACTTTGCTTCTAACCAGCATAAGGACTCAAAGTCCAGCCTCACTACATCTGGCTGAGAAATGGATTCAAGCGCATGGACTTTATGTAGGGTAAGATCTTAACTAGGGACCTTCTCAGTACAGACTAGGATTGCGTTATTTACTTTTGTTTTAATTGCCACTCTGCGTTCAAACTATCTTTTGTTTATGTAATAAACTTTCTTCTTTACTAAGAAGTGCTTTCTGTCGTCTCACGCTGGGAAACACAGTCTGAGTATCTTGTGCCCTCGAGCACTTGCGAACCCAGAGAGAAAAGAGTCTGTGAGTAGGAGGTCTCTGGAGCTTGGGTGACAAAAGTGTGGTCCCCTTTGCAGGACTGAATCAGCTGGAGAGAGAACGGATTCAGACGGGCTGCAAGTGAGGGAAACTGAGTCGCCCAACCCAGAAAAGTGGGGTAGTGGACCCCAACCCTGTGACAGCCCTCCGGAGGTGCTTAGCAAGTCTTTAATGAGTGCTGATCACCCATTGGCCTATGCACACATTAGATAGAGAGTTGCGGGCAGATCGTCCAATGCTCCAGGCTGTCGCCCGCAACTCTAGCTGGGAGCAGGCCGAGTCTCTGCTTGGATGCTCAGCACTGAAGGCTGACCCTGCTCCAGGAAGCATATCTAGGGCCTCCAGCCAATCGGGAGTGGGGCCCTGTTAGCCAGTCAGAACGTTGGGCCGGGTACCTGCTTCACTTTGTTTCCGAGCTTCTGCGCTTGGAACTTCCTGGTAGCCATGAGGCAATGGTTCTGTCTAGAAACCTTGAAACTGTCTCATAAACGCATCCAGCTACTCTTGCCACTCCTTGAATGGAACAGGCCCCCCGCTCTCCTCTCTCCTTGTTCTGTTAGTGTCCCCTTCCATGCAAGAGACGCCTCTTTCTATTGGCCCATGCAAGCTGAATCTCTTTGCGGCTGCTCAGATGTATTAATTGACCTCTTTGCAAAGGAGGCCTGGCATAGAAATAATTCGTTGCCAGTAATTAGTGCTGCTAACGATCATTCTCCCGACAGACAGAGGATCCCTTGTGAGTGCCAAACATCTCTCATGTTTGTGGTGCTCTGAGCGATGCCGGCACTGTTATTTTTAGAGGGTTACAAGGATTCCTGGGGAGCAGCCCAAGGGGCAGTCTGTCTTGCAGCAAGGATCAGGCACGAGATGGTACTGCCCTGGGAGGATTGCTAAAGTCAAGTGGCTTACGGTGCCCAGCCAGGTGTTTTGTTGTCCAGTGCCTGCTGCATTGCAAGCCGCCCCCTGTCCAGGACTTGCACTGCAGGCGGAGACCAGCCCTCCTGTATCTACCAGCTAGCTGGTAAACAGGGAACAAGAGTGCCCTCTTCTGTCAGCCTTGCAAGTCCTAGCCCCACGCTCACAGTGCGGGGGGGGAGGTGAAGCTCCTGTTTTGCAAAATATTTCTGCAAAAATGGAACGGTGATCGAATCCATGGCATAATTCTGATTGCAAAATCCACGGCCATTTTTGTCACATCGCCACGCGTGTGCAAAACGGCCAGCGTGGTGCTTCCCATGCACAGAATGGCAACGGCCCATGCTATTGTACAGGCGGCCGCCATTTTGTGAACGTGTGGCAATGCAGCGAAAACGGCGGCGGATTGTTCAGTCGATCCAGCGAAACAATTGTTCATGTGATGGATCGATCGATAAAACGACTGGATTTCACTGGAAACGGAATCCGGTTGGGGGCGAAGTTTCAGCCCTAGTCACAGCGAGGCTTCCTCTACTGTCCTTTCACTCTGGCCGATACTAGCATCCAGCGCCGAAGATACTGTCACAAAGCTGAGCACGTGTCTCTCTGTCTCTGCCCATTGTCTCCCTGCCCACGTAGCATCTAGATTGTAAGCCTCTCGGGGCAGGGACCTGTTTTTAATTGATGATTTTACCATGCTAGGTACATTGCTAGCACTATATAAAAATAATAATGAATAGGACAAAGGTTTAGGGGTGTGCAGCACTTGCCTTGCTCATTCTTATTTTTGTTTTATGTGGGTTATAAACCCATCCGTTCTTGGGGGGGGGGGGGTGTTATAGAAACCTCCATCTGTGTTTTTTTTCCCCACCCTGTTATTTAAAATTACAAATAAATAAACAAAACTCACTGCCCATGCGTGAAATGGCTGCCAGGGCTGCTCTGCGCATGTGTGGCCCAAAGGGCTGCACATGTGGCAGGATGGACCCAGTGGCCATTTTGTGCATGCGCAGCGATTGAGTGATTTTTATTTAAAACTGAAACAAAACTTAATGAAAGCGAACGCACAGCATTTGCTTATTCATTCGTTTTTGGAACATTCGTTACTAAAACGAATGGGGCTCCATCCCTTTTTAGTAACGAATGAAAACCGAAACACATTGCACATCCCCTGCAAAAGTTTTGACCAACCTGCTCCACCACGGGGTGACGTTGCTGAATGACACAGGGTTGATTTCCCCCCCCCTCCCCCCCCATGTTTAATATAACGCAGAGACAGAGCCACCTCCTGTCCCCGATCCACGTAAAACTCGGGGTGATTGAGAAGCCGCCTTCATGCTCTGGTCCTGTCCTGACTAGGGTTGCCACCTATGCCAGTTTTTAAGGAACACATATGTTGCAGGGATGTAGGCAACATCCTACAGGATTTCATACGTGTTCCTTTAAACCTGGCGTAGGTGGCAACCCTAGTCCTGAGGCCCTTTGGCTTGGTGAGAAGTTGGCAGTTCATGACCCGAGTCTCCCATTTTGCGGCTCCTTCTCCAGAGTGCAAGGCTTCCTCTTTGCAGGTGCCTCTGTCTCTCCCTCATCCCGCCCCATCCCTGTTCCAGGGCGAGGGATTACACTCGTCCCTCTGTTGCTAAGCTGTCTCTTTTGTTCTCTATTCCCCCTGTCACAGCCAATTCCCATCTTCATTAGGGGGATTGAGCGGGGTTGTTATTTTGGGGTCTGGTTTACTTGGCAGCCTCTCCCAGTCTGGCGGCAGCACCTCTCCATGGTTTGGATAAAAGGCTGGTCTCTTTCTCTGTGCCTGGCACTGCAGGGCAAAGAGGTCAGCTGGAAGGTTTTACAGCACAGTGGTCGCAGGCTTGGTATTATTTTTGGCTGCTTTGGTCCATTTCACTCCCTGGATGGGTGAGGCCTTTGGGTGAAAGCAGACATAACGCTAACCCCACTTTAACGTTTCTTATGCATGTGGCAGGACTGTCTTGGTGCCCTATGCAGCCCTGCCACATGCATACGAAATGAATGTTAATGTGGAGTCAGCGTTATGTCTGTTTACACCCGTTCTCTCCCTTGCCCTGCGGACAAAAGCAGATCACAAATTCTTGGGGCCTTGGGCATGAAGAACAAAGGGGTCTCTCCTGCCTCTTCCAGGATCTGGCCCTTGGATCCAGTCCCTACTCCCAAACACTGAAAGACTGAGCTCCGGGGAAGGGAGCAGAGATGAGGGCATGTCCCCCAGAGCTTGTACTCATTTTCAAAGTGGCCCCTGGGAGAGAGAAGCTTCCCCACCCATTCCTTAGTGTCACAGCTTCCTCCCTTCCTCCTCCCTTTCGCCATCCTCATGTCAAGCACAAGGGCCCCTCGGTCCATTAGGTGCGGGGGGAGATTGCCACGCCCCCGCCCTCCGTAATACGCATGGAGGATCGGGAGGGAAGCCGCAGGGGTTACGGGAACCCCATACAGTTTTTCAAGGGGACCTCTTATAGGTTCCTCCAGGCAGCGCGCGCTAGGAGAAGGCGCGGGATTGGCCAGGGCAGGGCGGGCTCCGCCTCCTTGTTAGAAGGGAGGGGAAAGAGCCGCCCAAGTGGGGACTTCCGTTGCAGCAGGGGCAGCCATTAGCGCCCTGCTTTCCCGAGAGACAGCCCCCACCCACCCATCCCTCTAGTACTGTGGGTTGGAACCGGTTGCCATTAGGGGACCAAGAAGGGATTTTGACGGGCACCTCCAACATTAGAAGATGCCTGTTTGTTTTACCTTCTTCACAGCGCTAGAATAGGTTAAAATAGTTTGTTAACAATTTGGAATTTATCTACTACATTTGGCGTTAACCACAATTGGTACTAATTGGAAATAATTAAACCTTAATTGACGAACATACATCAGAATGTTTATGATCATTTGGACAATTACGATTTGGCGGATAATCTGATTTGACGGATTTGGTTATTGTACAATTTTAGGTCGCACTCTTGCGGGGGTCCGGTAGGGTGAATAGGTTGGTTAGGTAGGTTTAGGATAGAATATAGAGTCATGTCCCTAAGAGATGGGGGGGGAATGATCGCTGGCCATAAGCAGGGCATGGCTAACGTCGGGATCGTTTCCCCTGGGAGAAGGTGTCAAATGGGGGTAAGGGCAAGCCTAGCCCTCAACCCTTAATGACACCACTCTCCTTACTTGTGCCTTGACGGGCATTTTCACCCCTTCGGCCTTTGCCAGGGAGCTGTTCGAAGGGGAAGGGTTTGGTTATGTTCGATTTGGTGCTGACGTATGGAGGGCATATCCATGTCAGACACATTTAAGAGTTAATGGAAGTTGAGGACAAAATACCGGACCCATGGATTGCTTAGTTGCAATCCCACCAAAGATCTTGCTCTGTTTTTAATGAAAGAGTGTGGCCATTTGATCCCATATATGCCTCTGTGTTTCATTGCGGGAAATGGGGGCGGGGCGGGGGGGCGCCGGCAACTCTCAACATTTCGAGCAATCAGAGGGGACAAGCCCTGCTCTTCCCCCCCCCCCCCGCCAACAAGCCCCACCCCTCAATGAATAAGCCTCCCAACATTACATTCCCAGTGCATAAAGAGTAGGGTTTTTGTCATTCCATCCTCTCCCCATCGGCCTCTCACGGGCTTTTCCTGGGAACAGGGGCCTGAGTCTCTCTCTCTCTCTCTCTCTCCTGAAAGGTATTTTGTCCCCCTGAAACAGGGACAGTGGGATTCAGCACCCAGAGCGGGACTGTCCCTCTTAAAATAGGTGTGTGTCTTGTGTCAAGATTCTGCCCTTGAACCCACACCACACCCTGTGTTCTGGAGCCGTGGCCAGTCCCGTGGCAGCACCTCTGCCTCCCTCAGGCCCTGGCCACCCTGTCATTGGGTCCCTCTGCACTGACCAGGCCAAACCCCCTCCATGCCCCTGCCCTGCCTCCCAACTTCCTGGTTGGCGGACAGCCATTCTCTAAGGTTGGTTGGTAGCAACAGGAAGCTGGGTAGAGCATCTGCCGAGGTCACTTCCTGTTCCTGATCCCGCCAGCCCTTACTCTTGTCTTGTCCCAGCCTTTACGCCTCCTAGCCCTGCTCTGACCCCTGCCTGCTCTAGGGCAGGGTCTAATTTGGAGTCTAGTTAATGTTATGTATTACTAGCCAAATATGCTCATAGGTACAAGGTGCTGAGAGTGGCCTGAAATATATGTCTCTTCACAGCTCTTACTGACCAGTGAGTGTGCCCCATCCTCCCAGCATTGGCCCCAGACATTCGTCTCCTAGGACACTAAGGTGGCCAGATATGCAAATTTTATTTATTTTTAAAATTAATTTATTAATATTTATATCCCCCACTCCCATCTCCCACCTAATCCCCAGCATCCCATCCTCCCCCCTCGAATTAACCCTCTCTCCCCCCATCCCCATTCAGTTCCCGCTGCCCCAAAGCCTGACAGAACAAAGCCAAGGCAGCCCTGCAACCTGTATTTCTCATAAGCGTCCTCTAAAATGTGCATATCTGGCCACCCTATAGGACATTGGGCACCCCCTACACTGGCTGCAGATGCCTCCTGTCGTACTGCTCCCCTGCCGCATGCTGATCCCCTCCACCCACTGTGAAACTGAGATTCTCAGGGTTTTATTGCTCATCTCCTGATTTAGGGGGATGGGCTTCGGGGAAACTCCTTTAATCGCAAGACCAATGAATAAATCATGAGTGCCGGAAAGGGAAAGTCATTGTGCAGCAATGGGGCCTGGGAGCATAGCTCATGTGGAAGAGCGTGTGCTTTGCATGTATGAGGTCCCAGGTTCGATCCCTGGTAGTACTGCTGTGGGCTTGGAGGGGGTCTCAGGTAGTACACCAGGATGGCCTCTGCCAGAGACCCTGGAAGAGCCAAATTTGAAACCCCTTCTGCTGTGTCAGGTTGTGACAATACCAGGCTAAGATGGACCATTGGTCTGACTCAGTTAGGCAGTTTAGTTAGTTAGCATTAGCAGGTTCCCAAGGTTTTCGCCTGGGGGAGCCCTTTTTGAGACTTCTGTATAATGCTGTGACCCAAAGGTGTGCAAAGTGCATCAAATATCATGGGCGATTGTGACCCCCCCCCCATCTGCAGATGTCATTTTATTTATTTATAAAATCATTTTCTATCCTGCTCCAAGCAGCCCGGGGCAGCTTATAACATGACAGCACTTTGTGGGCATGACCCATGGATTAGGAACTTCTGTCTTAGTTCTTCCCCGACTGGTTAGCATACAAACATAGATGTTGAAGGCCCAAGCAGACCATTCTGTCCCCTTGATCTAGAATCTCTCCCAGTTCTTCCTGTAACAAGTCCATAGCCACTGGGCTATAGTCCGAGAGCTAATGCTCTCCTGCTGAGCAGCTGGTCATTAGGGAAGCAGGATTTCTTCCTCTCCCACCACCTGCATTGCAAGGCCCAGCTTGAGGGGTAGAAATTGCAATAAATTGTATTTGCAAATTACACCCCTCAAGCTGGGCCTTGCAATGCAGGTGGGAGAAGAAGCAAAGGCAGTAGTGGGGGTGGGGTGGGGGGATGACATTTCAGGAAAGCAGCAAAGGAATGGGTGGAACCATGAGGGCTTCCTCCCCCACTCACAGTGCAAGCCCCCAGGTTGAGGGGTGTGACAGCTGTGGGGTGGGGGATGGGGACTGAAGCTTCCCTGTGGGGCAGCTGGTTAGAGGGGAACCACAAGCACTTCCTCCACAGGCAGGGCTGTTTTTGCAGATTCTGTCTCCTTTTCCCCCCTCCCCACAATCCAACACCTGCAGGGTGCAGGGGTGGGTGAGTTAAGCCCCTGTGAGATGCAGCACTGGCTTGCAAAGTGCATGGGCCCTCCGCTGCCTAAGCAAACAGAGGGCTCTGTGTGTTGTTCATCACATCCATTTCCCCAGCTGGGATCAGGAGCAGCCACCCTATGAAGTCACTGGGGCTGTTCAGTGCTGGCCCCTCCCTATTTCCTGGTCTTTTAAAACAACAACAACAAAAAAAAGCTGCTGGTTTGGCTTTCGCCTGAGAGTGTTGTGTTTTATTTCTCTTTTTTCCTCTCTTCCTCCGTCTCTCTATGGTGCAGCTTTAGCCCTGGGAGCTGGGGACGGCTGGATACCACGGGGGAAGCCGGGGATCAGGAGAGCCTGCGAAGGGAGGGGACCACCTTGGAACGGACCCTGAGCTTCCTCAAAAAGATGACGGGCAAGTCGAAGGTAGGAGGGAGCCTGGGGCTGGGAGTGGGTTGTGCTGGGAGTGGAATGGGGCCCAGGGGATAGAGCACGGGACTGGGAGTCAGGACTCCTGGGTTCTCTTCTCAGCTCTGGGAGGGGAGTGGGGTCTAGTCTTTAGCAATTGGCTGGGAGTCAGGACTTCTGGGGTTCTCTCTGAAGCATAGAATGGTAGGTTTGGAAGGGACCTCAAAGGTCATGTAGTCCAACTCCCTTGTCCTAGCTCTGGATGGGAGTGCAGTCTAGTGGTTAGTGCATGTCTGGGAGGGAGTGTGGTGTAGGGATTAGAGCACATGGCAGAGGTGTCTAGTGGTTAGTACATGTCAGGAGTTCTATCTCTGGGAGGGAGTGTGGTGTAGGGATTAGAGCACATGGCAGAGGAGTCTAGTGGTTAGTAAGTGGCTGGGAGTCAGGACTCCTGGGTTCTCCTCCTAGCTGTGGAAGGAGATCATAGCCTAATGGTTAGCATGTGACTAGTCATCAGGAGTCCTATCACTGGGAGGGAGTGTGGTGCACATAAGTTAGAGCACATGATAGCAGAGACTAGTAGTTAGTGAGTGGCTGGGAGTCAGGACTCCTGGGTTCTCCTTTTGAGCTGCGGGAGGAGAGCATAGCTTAATAGTTGGCACGTGATTATAATCTTTATTTAGCGCCCCCCTCCCAATGGCATTCGGAGAGCTTCACCTATAACGAATTAACACAACTTTAATCCTCACGACAACCCTATGAGGTAGGTTAGGCTGACAGAATATTGTGACTGGCCCAAGGTCGTCACCCAGTGAGTTTTTGGCTAAGGTGAGCTTGAACCAGCGTGCCCCCCCCCCCCCATGTAAGTACTGCATGCTTAGCCATTACACCCCACTGTCTCAATAGTAATTAAGATTCCCATTTCTGGGAGACAGTATCGTGCAGGGGTTAGAGCACATGTCAGAGGAGTTTAGTGGTTAGCCAAGTGGCTGGGCAATCAGGACTCCTGGGTTCTTATCTCAGCTCAGTGACTGAGAGTTGGGACTCCTGGGTTCTTGTCCTAGCTCAAAGAGGAGAGTGTAGTCTAGTGGTTCACACATTTGATTAGTAACCAGAGCTCCCAACTTGGGAAAGAAATGTGGTTTAGGAGTTAGAGCACATGGCTGAGAATCAGGATTCCTGGGTTCCCTTCCTAATCCTGCGCCGCTGATTAATTGTGTTGCCTCTGGCATGTTTCCTCTCTGGACCTCCCCTTCCTCCTCTTCTCCAATGGGGCTAACAGTGCTCACGCTGGAGATCCAGCCATGAAAAGTGTTGAATACAATATTAAGTAGGGGTTGCTAGGAATGACCCTGGAGGCAAGATGGAAAAACATGGTCTGTTGTACTAATGGCTCCGCTTTGTTCCTGCTGCCTGGAATACAGCTATAGGGCCACAACACCCACAGATCCTAGAGGGTAGCCCACATACTGCCTTCCCTTGTGGGTGCCAATTTTGTGTAGAAGAGTCCTCTCCTGTGATCACCCCCATGTGAAACAGCATACGTTGTTACACGTTGTACCTGCTTTCCACGGCTCTTGCTGTAAACCGCAAAACCTTGCACCCAGGCCCTGGGATTTCTGTCACTGCGATCACAGCCATTTTAATGAAATTTTGCATTGGGCCAAATTTTCACATAAAATGCCTCTGGCAATGCAAGATGACAGCCTGAGTGCAGAGAGCTCCGAGCTAGCCAATGAGACGCCAGCACTATAGGTTAGCCAATGGGGTGCTGGTGCTGGGAGCAGCTGGTATACATTGCTGCAGAAGGGAAGCATCCCGCAACCCCAAAGGGAGAGAGTACTCCACCTTGATAAGTACACATGGCATTTTGTGGGGGTTCTTTCTTTGTTTCTTTTAAAATAACACATGAGATGTTTAGAACTGATGCAGTGGTATGCTGGAAAATGTATTTGCATTCAAAATTTGTGGGATCCCACTAATTTGCCTAACTTATTCAGCTGCAGAATCTGGATTTTCTGCTAGCAGAATTTGGGTTTCCTAGTTGCAGAATTTGGTGGTGAAATTGCAGAATTCATGGGACCCCGTCTCTAGTTCTGCGCTCTCCTGTTCCTTGTTCAAAGCTAGCAGCTGTCCGTACGCCGAGTGAGAGAGTCTGGGGAGACGCAGGAAGGATTATTAGCTGCTTTTTTTTTTCATTGATGGGGAATCAAAGGGGTAGAGCAGAGGAAGGGGGAGAACCTTTTCCCTCTGGGGGAAAACTTTTTGGGCCGGATAGGAGTTGGGGGGTGGGGGGGCGGTCAAGATGGGGAAAGGAAAGGGAGGGTCTGGATTGTGGCTCTGTGCCATGGAGCCACCCCTTATCCTTGTGTGCCTGCCCTCATCCACGGTCCTTCCCCATAGCTCATGCCTTCAGTGCTTGTGGGTAGAGACTAGATCCATGGGTCAGATCCAAGAACTGAAAAAGGGCCAAATAAAAAACAGGCACGGCACACACATTCCCCACCCCTAGCGTAGAGAAATGCGACTTGCTCAAGGTCACCCAGTGAGTCTGTGGCAGAGTTGGGAACTGAATCCAGCTCTCCTGCATTCCAGCTCAGTACTTATCCACAGAACGGTTCCTCTGCCTTTACATCTGGGGACTGTCAAAAGAGGTTCCCTTCTGGGGTGTAGCATCCGCAGAGTCTCCTCAGAGCAGCAGTATTCTTAATTATTGTTATTCATAATCCTTTCTATAGCCCTTGCAGTGTTTAAACTGCTTTACAATCCTTATCGAGTTCCCCCTCACAACAACCCTGTGAGGCAGGGCATTATTATTCCCATTTTACAGATGGGGAACTGAGGCCGAGAGCAAGAGAGACCTGCCCAATGCCACTCAATTCATGGCTAAGATGGGATTTGAACATGGTCTCTCAGTCCCAAATCGGGGAGGGATTCTCTCTTCCCATCTCTTGGCTTGTGGGGAACCTCGGGCTCGGAGGCCAAATGCGACCTGCAGTTCGTTTTTATGTGGCCCTTTTCCAGTTCCTGCATCTGGCTCCTGGATCCAGTTCCTACCCCCAAGCCCTGAAAGACTGAGCTCAGGGGAAGGGAGCAGAGATGAGGGCAGGTGCATGAGGAGAGGGGTCAGATCCATGATTTGGACCCTCCTCTTCCTGAACTCACCCCTTAAACACCCCTGCCCCCCAACTTCTGTGCAGCCTGCAGAGCTAATTTAATAGTGGCCCCTGGCAGGGAAAAGGTTCCTTTTCCCCAAGCCTCCTCCAGACTACAGGAGACCTCACCTCCCTTTAGGAATGATCCTTCATGTTGATGAGGGTATACGCACACAGGCCTTTCCTCAAGCATGTAGCCTAGCAGGTCGGACATCTATAAACTGAGCAAATGCAGGATGGGTAGATATAAGGAGACGCAGCACTGACGGTGGGAGTGGATTGGACAAACTTCATATATTTCTGACTTTATTTATTTATTTTTATTTACAAAATTTGTATCCCCCTTTCTCCCGCCACAGGCGGCCCAAAGCGGCTAACAACGATACATATAATAAAAACATTTCAATTCATTTCAGAAACAAATTCAACAATAAAATAAAACAACCATAAAACACCACCCTACCCTTCTCCCTAGCCAAATGCCTGACGGAACAGCCAAGTTTTGCAGTTCCTGCGGACGGACAGGAGGTCCGGGACCAACCGTGCCCCCACGGGGAGGGAATTCCAAAGGCGCGGCACGGCCACCGAGAATGCCCTATTCTGCGTGGCCGCCCGGAGAACCTCCCAACACGCCGCCCCTGGCCGACCGCAGGGGCTAATCTAGAACCCAGGGGGTGAGGCGGTCTCACAAATAGGCAGGGCCCAGACCATGTAGGAGTTTATAGGTCAAAACCAACACTTTGAATCGGGCCCGGAAGACTAGTGGCAGCCAATGCAGAGATCGGAGCACTAGCGTAACGTGCTCCCGGCAGCCCAGCCCCACCAGGAGCCGGGCCGCCGCATTCTGCACCAGCTGTAGCTTCCGAGCCGGCACCATAGGTAGCCCCACGTAGAGCATGTTACAGTCGTCTAACCGAGAGGTGATAAAAGCATGGATGATCGTGGCCAGATCAGGAACCGAAACCAGCCGCCGCACCAGATGTAACTGGCGGAAGGCGCTCCTCGCCACCGCCTCCACCTGGAGATCCAGGCAGAGCTGCGCATCGAGGAGCACCCCCAGGTTCCGCCCCTGGGACGTCAATGGAGGGCAAATTCCATCAATCGAGGGAGTCGTCACCTCTGCCGACCAACCCACTAGCATCTAATGGGGCTGAAACTCAACCTTGGTTATCGTCAAGAATCATGGTTATCAACTCGTTTTAAGTGAGAAACGATAATCGAGAAAAATACCTATCCTTAACATTTCTCGGTTGAGAATTTTTTCTTGAAATACCATTTACTGTTACTGTTTACTGCAGTTTACTTATCGTATACTGACTTACCATGTACTGCCTTCATCCCATCAATGCGCATGTACAAAGTGGCATTTTGTGCATGTGCATTCCTGGGACAAAGGCGGTATATAGTAAATGGCGAATTGCAGTAAATGGTAGTAAACAATAAATAGTAAACGATATTGCGAGGAAAATTTTGAGACCAAGATCTTGCTCTGTTATCGAAATTGTACCAAGATCTCGGTGACAATTCTCAATTTCCATGGTATTTTTGCAAGAAAAAAAATCACTTCTGATTTCAGCCCTACTTGCTAGGCTACATGCCTGAGGAAGGACCCCATGTGGCCTAAAAGCTTTCACATTCCTACTAACAGAAGTTGGTTGGATAAAAGAGATCATTAGAACTACTTCATTTCTTAAATTATTTCTATTGCACTTTCAGTGTTCAGTGTGCTTTACAATCCTTAGCTAGATCACCCTCGCAACAGTCATTATTAACCTCCTTTTACAGATGGGGGAAAATGAGGCAGAGAGAGACTTGCCCAAGGCCACCCACTGAGTTTATGATTAAGGCTGGATTTGAACACTGGTCTCCATGATCCAAGTCCAACATTATCCATTATGCTACATTGGCACTCATCAGCAGCCCTTTTAGGTGGCCATATTGGAACTAGCTCTGCCCCCTTTCTAGTCCAAAGTGAGTGAGGGATGGCTCCTCCCCCTTGGTCTCCAAAGCCCTGCCCCCCCAAGATGGCGGAGCTCTGTCTACTCTAGCTTCTAAGAAATGCCAATATTGAGAGGGAGCAGAGTGGCTCAGCTTGCTTAATTTCAGACCTCCTTTGGCATTGCATCATCTCTGTCCTCTGCTGGTGGCCCTGCCCCATGTTTGGGGCCCCACTGGGAAGGAATGGGGCCCCTGCACTGGTGAAAATAGGGGCCACTGTGGGGCCCCTGGAATTAGAAAAAAGAGCAGGGCCCAGCCCCAGGGCAGTTGTCCTGTGGTAAAGCCAGACCCATCTGGGAATAGTTGTGTGTTTTCACAGAAGTTTGGGTTTGGAGAATGGTAGGAGGTGGTGGGGGAGGGATTTTGGTATGGCCACAACACCCTGCTGAGAGCAGGGGGCAGGTGCATAGGGTGGTGATTTCCCCTGGGTGAGAGATGGGGGAGTGGGTGTTTTGGGGGTGTATTTTTTTTCTGTAGAGGATGCAACATTAATTGTGCCGTCTAAGTTATGTGTATTGTGATATTGTGATCTAATGTAATCCTGCCTTGAGGCCTTTGGGAGAAAGATGGGATGGAAATTGAAAATAATAAAAAAGGAAATGTCCCAGCATCCCAAATTGGGGGGGGGGAGGGGGAAATCCCCCTCCAACCCATTTCCCTCACTCCCTGCCTTCCAGAACTCTGTGCGTGTGCGTGTCCCTCCCTCCCCCCTCTTGGAGGAAACCAAGACCTTTCCCTGCCTCTTGAAAGGGGAGAGCAGGCGTGATTTGACCTTGGTTCTGTTTCTCCAGGAATCGCACACACCACCCCTTATTCAGGCCAGTTTCCTCAAGTCACACATTTATTTGAAAATGGTTTCCTGTCCAGCCCTGGTGCTTTCCAGTAAACGTAGGCGATCCGGGCAGGGGCAGAACAGATTTACTGAGGAGGCCCAATGGAACCTAAGCCAACACTCCCAAGAAGCGGCTCTAGTGAATCAGATAATGTGGCAATCTCAGTACTCCTGGTGTTTTTTCCTGCTCTTTTATTTCACCCTGGGTGACCTTGAATGAGTCATTTTCCCCCTCCTGTGACTCTGTTTCCCAACCTGCACCACAGGGATAGTGATATTCAGTTGCCTCTGCAAGGGGCTTGGCGGTTTCCAGATGGAAAGTCCCTCTCCGTGCATGGATTAAGGTCACGGTAGTTCTCAGGATGTAGCCAGCTGGGTCCCTTCCCAATGGAGATTCTCCATTAGCTCCATTAAGTAGAGGGCCTATGACACGTGGTTGGACAGTTTTGATTCCAACCGCTAGAGGGCAGAGGGGACGAGCTGCAAAGAGGCAGCAGTTCCTAAGCCTCTCTTTGCTCTCCCACGCACGTGGTTGAGGATGTTTTACATTTAGGATGAAATGATGTTTTTCCTTCCCCCTGTCCTGATTAGCACAGATTACACTACTGGGTTAAAACCCTCTTAGACTGCTTTTGTGGAGTGCGCATAATAGAGCCCCCTTGTCTTCCTGATGGGGGTTGTGTCCTGACTCCCCTGAAAAGGGGTGTGAGGGGAGCAGGATGTGCTGGTTCAACAGTGCACCTGCAGCCAGGGGAATTAGGGAGGTGGTTTTAAACTTTTTTTTAAAATGGGCAAAGCCTACAAGAGCATTAAAAAAAAAAAAAAAAAACAGCCCAGGGCCAATGATATGACCGGGATCAAAGGCTCTCCAGGGACCTGGGGTGGTGGCAGTGGGGGAGCAACCACTGTGGCTTGTACGGACCAAGAGACGCATCCAGGGTTCCTAGTTTGCTCTGCCAGTGAGTTTTTTGCAGGCGGACGTTCCCCAGAACACCCCTGAAACTCTGTGTTTTGTCTCCTGGGAAAGCAATGAAAACGAAGGTAATCATCAGGTTTTTCTGGGAAACTTCCGCCTGCAAAAACTGGCAGAGAAAACTAGGAACCGTAGCATAACAAAGAAAACAGCCCCGAGGGCCGGGCTGGGAGCGTCCCGTGCCACTCGCCCACATCCAGTAGGCTTTGTTCACACCTAATAGATGGATGCAGGTGAGTGTCACATCACATCACCCATGCTCAGAGCCTGCGTATGGGGCCCGTCTGGCTCCCTTCCCGTGGGGCTCCTCCTAGAGGGAACCTAGTGAGAAGGGGACTCATCCTCGGCCCTGGTCTATTCCAAGCCTGGACCGGTTGGAGGTGGGACTGTTGGGGCATTCTGATGCCTAGGTACTAGAATTCTACCTTGGGTGCCCGGCTGGTGGGGCCTGTCCACATCTACGGTGGGGAGGGCCTTCCCGATGACTTCTCTACGGCTGTGGAACCCCCTGCTGTTCGAGGCTCGTTCGACCCCGGATCTCCCCTCTTTTCGACGTTCCGCCTGGCCTTTGGTGGGGAGGGTGTGGGGGACGAGGGATATTTTTATCCTACCTTTTTATGCGTGGTTTTAGCTTGATAATTTTGTTTTGCTGTAAGCCGCCCAGAGCTGCCTCTAGCAGGATGGGCAGGATAGCAAGTTTTAAAAATAAATAAATACATCTAACCGATCACCCCATTTTGGGATGGGAAGGAATATTCCCCCTGGGCAGACTGGCAGTCGACTCAGAGGTTGTTTTTTTTTTTGCCCTCATACACATCTAGATGTGTATAAGAGACAGGACTAGATGTCCCTTGAGGTCCCCTCCAGCTGGGGACTCTAGCCCTTGCTGGGGAGAGCAAAGATCACCCCCCCCCATGTCAATTTCAAGCTGGGAGGGCTTCCCCGGCTTGAAAGTGGCTGGCACCGGGGTGGGGGGAATCGCTGCCTGTGAGTTCATCGCTACGCTCCCCTGCAGCGATCCCCAGCTGAGCTCAGGCTGGGAGGGTGGGCGGCGGGGATGGCCCCACACAAGCTGATCCACAAGTGCTGGGGAGGGGGGCTGAGAGCAAGATTGCCCCAAGCGAGCTTTACTGTGCCACCTTCCCCTCCACCCGGTGCCGCTGCAGCCTTGCCCCTCTGTAGCGTTAACCACTCTGCCTCTGTGACCCAACTAAGACCCTCCTGGGAGCCACTGATGTATGGGGTGTCCTCTCGACAGTCGAGACCAGACGCTGACGTATGCAGAGCAGCTGGTCCGGCCAGGTGCGTCAGCCTCTTTGGGGCTGGGGGGGGCCCAGGAGCAGTTGGAACTGCCCTAATCCTGCCTCTGCTTTGTTCCCTGAGGCCGTCCTGGCTTGCAGCTCTCGCTAGGGACGGCTACCAGGAAGTCCCCGGATACCTCAGCTTTGTCCCTAGGATACCTCTAGCAGGGGGAGGCAGCCACTGTGGTTTGACTGCCTGTCAGGGCTGGCCTTAAATAGACGAGGCAGAGGGACTGGAGTTAGGGGGTTGAAGCAGAATGGGGGGTCACGGTCCAGTGGGTCAGTTACCCATCACCAGGGCAGTGGGGGGTAGGGGGACCAGCAGGCCCCACAGGAAACCTGGCTTTGCTACTCCTGAGGGGTCCCCGATCCTGCCCCCCAGGCCTCAGGTTGCCACCTCTGGCAGCTTGACCATGAAACTTCCCCCCTAGGCCAAAATGGCACACTTGGGGTCAAACCTTGAGATGTGGCCACTCTCTTCAGAACTCCCTGTGTTACTGCTCCTGCGGCTGCCCCCGAGAGGACCTACTGGGCCGTTAGCTCCACTTGCCGCAGGAGCAGCAGTGGCAGCAGCAAAGGGGCCCCCAAGGATTCCCTCGGAAGCAGCCGCAGCAGTGGTGGCGGGGGCTGTGGTGGGTCCAGGGACTAGGGTGGCTACGTCTCCCAGTTTGCCCCCTGAGACTCTCATTTTGGCCTATGGGATCAAACTGCCCTATTAGGGACCCCCTCAGGAGTAGCAATAGTGGCGGTGGAGAGTTCCCCCCCCCCCAAGAGTGGCAGCAGGGGGAGTTTCCTGTGGCGTTCCGAGTAACTGCTTGCCTCACTTGAAGGCCGGCCCTGTGGCCTACCTACCCTGCTTCATGGCAGATTTGAACCTGGGAGGCTGGGTCAATCCCCAATCTCAAGATATTTCTTCAGGGGTGTAGAACATGTGCAGGTGATGTGGATGGGTCAAGGCCCACAAGCTTGGGCGTACACACACATCCCGTGCACGTGTACACGCCCTCCAACATTGGATGGAGAGAAATAGGTCCACTTTGTGCCACTCCAAACTTGCATAAATTTGAATGTATTTATGAAAATTTGTAATAGCCCTGTCTTAACAGCTCTGACTACTTTGGGGCAGAGCTAGGAAAAAAGGCCATTTGTGCGAGAGGCTCTGTGTAAACATAGGTTTGGAGGTGCAGGGTGGGTGGGTTCACGTTAAAACTCAGTTTGTTAAAAAGTCAAAGTTCTCAAATGGGTGCATTGACTTTGGCTCTCAAGTCACTCCGAGGATCCCAGATGAAAGCAGTGAAAGGCCCCTTTCAGCAGCTAAAGAATCATCTCTCATAAGACACACGCACAACCCCTCTTACCTTTTTTAGTTTTCATCTTGATCCCAGGCACACAGCTCCCTCCTGCCTGGGTGTTACCTTCCTTTGTTCTTCGATAGCCGTGCTTATCCCAAGCTTGTTAAAGGGCGAAAAGGTGCCCCTGTCCCTAGGCAGTGAATAACCATAACATCCAGGGCAGGGAGTCAGCCGGTTCTTCCTCCAGCTGGATTAACAAGGTGTTAATGACACACACACACACACACACCCTTTGTTTGCTGAACCTGGTATTATTATTATTATTATTATTATTATTAACAAACATTTATATAGCGCCAGCAGTGTACCTGGCACTTTACAAAGTAATAAAATAGACACGGTCCCTGCCCCTAGGGCTTACAATCTGAGAGACAGGAGCTGGGGGAGAGACTTAGGAAGGGGAACAGAGGGAGAGACAAGGGGTCTAACATTCATGAAGAT
>QEPC01015423.1:3523252-3561448 GCA_003113815.1 Sphenodon punctatus | reverse complement strand
CTCTTGTTGCTCACTTGTGTTCCAATGTTAGACACAGACACTTCTTCATAAAGATAAGAAGTCAGTTTATTGATTACATAAGCAAGATAGTTGATACAGAGTGGTTACTAGAAATCAAAGGTAAATATAACGCATTCCTGATTATACAGGTTGAGTTCCTAAATCGGCATCTTACCCTACAAAGGTCCATAAGTCCTGGTTCCTCAGTTATAGGTGTAGGATGACTGGGCACTGGCTTCTTAGTTGGTAGTGATCAAAATCATGCCTCTCTGTTCACGGTTTCTCCAGCCTTGCTGCTGGCAGGCTTTCGTATGCAGATGTAACTGCTGAGATGGCTCTCGAAGAGAACTCTCCCAAGGTGACTCACTGGCCTCTTTAAGTAGTCTTCCTTTTTCTTTGTCTCTGTTTTCCTGCCTTGGGGAAAATCTGAAGTGTGCCAGGCAAACTTAAAGGTCCATCTACATCTCCACATGGCAAGTGTTCCCAAATGCACATTTTTTGTATCTCTTTACATTTCCTGTAGCTTAGTGACGTGTCACAGCCCTAATTTGGGTTTTACAGTTCTCATTTGTAACATTACATACATGTGGACCCTTTTGTATTACATATTTGTCAGACTTGTAGTCTACATGTATTGCAACATTACATACATGTGGAACGTTTTGCATTACATAATTACCAGACCTGTAGTCTACATGTGGGCCCATGTTACATGTGTGTGACCCTATGTTTCTCCGTGACACCGGTTCCAAAAGCACCGCCAGACATACGTGCACCCCAGGACATCCGGGTGCCCCCGTCACCTCCCTCAGGAACATCCCCATCCCCGGTCTCAGAACCAGCGAGGCCACGCAGAGAATTCCATCGGCTCTCCTGCTTCAGTGACTTCTTCGTGGGGCAGTGGTAAAGACTTCACACTTCTTGCGGCACCCGGAGCCCCAGGCTGAGGGACAGCCTGCAGATCAGAGCGGCTCGCAGATGGATTGGGCCTGCTAGTCTCCACGGCCCCGGAGCCTCCCAGACTTGAGCCAAGCCAGGCTCAGGAGGCCCTCCTGTCGGCACTGGGGCCAGAACAAGACGTGGGTCTATGAATGGGGAGCTACCGCAAATAAACAAGCCCTGTGGATGAAGGTCTGTCTCTGTGTGAATACTTGGTTCTAGACGGTGGTCACCCCAGCAGGCATTACAGTAGGGAGAGGGCTCGTGAGGGGAGGAAATTTCAACGCAGGTGTCATTTGGGAATCTTTTGGCTCGCAGAGCGGTGGGCTTTTATTCCCCACTGTAGTCAGCTGGCCTCAGCTGACCCCCCATCAGCCTCTTGGGGTCTGAGAGCTAAGACTTGAACTCATTAACCCTTGCGGGTCTCCGTCCCCTGATCTTCATAGGCATATTCTGCCAATTAGTTGGTTGGTTGCTTTTTTTCCCCTTCAAATTCCACAAGCAGAAAATCCGGATTCTGCAAGCAGAATAAATTATGTAAATGAACTAAGGCCTGCACATTTCATTTTTTGTATGCCAGTGAATTTCCCAGCATGCCATTCCATCATTTGAACATCTCAAAATACCACATGGACCAATTGGCGCAAGAGCGTTTCTCTCTCCTGTGGGATTGTGGGTCGCTGCACTTCAGTGGCTGGCTGCTACACAGCATTACCTCGGTCCTGTGGCCCTGGAATATAGACCATCTGCTAACAGTGACAGCACCCTATTGGCCAGCTTACAGAGCTGGTATCTCATTGGCTAGCTCACTGGGCTCCCCCACTCGGGCTGTCATTCTGCAATGCCAGAGGTAATTTGTACCAACAGTTTGGCCAGCTGCAAAATCCCGCAGGAATGGCTGCAGTCGCAGCAGTGCAGGATTCAGGGGGCCGTGTGTATGGAATCCTGATCTCCACTTCAGGGCAGTTACAAAGACCGTTTCTTGCTCTGACCCAAACCAAGGGGATCTAGGATGAATTTACTGTAGGGGATGGTCTGTCCTGTCATCTCTCTCCTTGGGAGCTCACCATCGTCTAATGCACTGGAGATATACCAGGCCCAGATCGGTGCTGCTGGGTGCATGGGGAGCCCAAAGCTGCTGCAAGCTCAGCTCATGGTTGGCAGGAAAGGCGGCACAAAGCAGAAGGTGGGAGGAGGAGTGTTTGGAAGCCGCTTTGCTTTCAGTATTCCATGTTCTCCGCTCTGACCGAGCTCACTCTCACAAAGTTTCCTCTGAGGCTGCAATTTGAACCCATGGAAGGCAATGGCAGAACTCTACTCCCATCATCTCCAGTGGGTCAAAGATACAACCTCCTGGCTAGAAAGTCTTTAAACCACCGATTACCAGAGGCTGGGAAGGAATCTAAGCCAGGGGTGGGGAAGCTTTTCAAAGCAGGGCCACTTTGAAAATGCGTACAAGCTCTGGGGGCTGCAGAGATGTTGAGGGTGGGGGTGCTCCTGGGTGAAGGGCCCTGCTCTTTTCTCTATCTTCAGAGCCCCTGCAGTGGCTCCTTATTTCACCAGGGCAAGGTGCGGGACCCCCACTCTCTCCCAGCAGGTGCAGGGGCCCAAACAAGACCACCTTTAGGGCCCCGCAGACGCTCCTGAAAGGGCAGGGCCACAGGGAAGTAGGGTGGCCAGATATGCAAGTTTTAGAGGACACTTAAGAGAAATACATGTTGCAGGGTTTGCAACAATACAACCCTGCAAGCAACCTGTATTTCTCATAAGTGTCCTCCAAAATGTGCATATCTGGCCACCCTACAGCGAAGAGGGTGGGACCAGCAGGGGCCTACGTTTTATCTTCACTCTGGGACCCGCTGTTTCTAAGGCCAGCCCTGGGGGGTGCTTAAGAGGTTTGCTCAGGAAAAGGAGGTCCAGATCATGGATCATGGTCCTCGAGTGCAGGCCCTCCTCTCTGCTCCCTTCCCCTGAGCTCAGTCTTCTCTCAGAAACCAGTTCAGCTTCCTACGAACGGGATCCAGGGCCCACATAAGAACTGGCTTGCCTTCGTAAGGGAATGACTTAATGATGCTCCACACACGGCACAGGTCTCCCGGGGTAAGTCCCTGCGGAACCAGACCCCACAAGGAATTCAGCTCAATGTCTCTTTAATTGCTATACACGGTCAGTATCCACACTAGTGTCTCCAAAGGGCGCTTTTAAACGATCCCGCTCACAAGTGGGATCGTTCGGTGCCGGCATCAGGCACCCGCCTTCCTCTCTACGCCGTGGCTGATGTTCAGAAGAGCATCCGACACGGTGTAGAGAGTATGTGCGCATGCGCGTCCTTCTGCGCATGCGTGTCCTTCTGCGCATGCGCAATCTGGAAAGGAACCCAGAAGTGCGGCGTGAAGCCGGCACAGCGGCCATCCGCCTTGAAGGGGGCAGGATCGCCGGGCCGGCTTCACGCGGCGGAGATTCGGCATTAGACCGCGCCGGGGATTTAGACGAGTGGCAACAATGGCGGCTGATAAAGGGCTCAGCCGCCATTTCCGTCTCATCTAAAAGCGCCCAAAGTCTCCCCCAAATAGATATAGTCTCACTGCCAGGCACCAACCCTCTGGCTCTCTTAATAGATTATCCATTTAGCCAAACCCTCTGGCTTTTACTCATAGATCTAGGCTGCTGGCTCAGCCGCCTCCCCCCTGCAGCCCCTCTGGCTCAGTTAACACCCTCTGAGCCCTAACGAGCCTTCCCAACACAGGCAATCCCCTCTGGGTGAGGCTTGGCTCTCAGAAACTGAGTCTAGATCCTGCTTTCCCAGTCAGCATCCTCCCTCGGACTGAGCTCAGGCTGTGGGCTCTTGGGCCGGCGCTAGCCATGCCCTTCCACAGCTGTGTTAGCTCAGGCGTTGTCCCTCAATCTGCAGCCTCGCTAGCCTGGTCCCCTGGCTGGCGCTAGCTCTCTTAAAGGGCCAGCCCTTCGCCCGGGCATGTTGGAAAGGTGGCAGGAACGTCCTTGGGGCCCACCCCCTTTCTGACATGGCTGACCTCTTCTGTTCCTGGAAGCCCCAGTTCCCCAGGCTATTGGCGGCTTCTCTGGCTGACCCAGAGAAATCAGGGTTTTACCCTCAGACCCCAGAGACTCTGGAGTCTGTGGGGAAACTTGGTCCTTTACCGGCTGGTCCTGGTGTCCTGCTGTCGCTAGAGGCAGCCTTGCCATTGTGTGTCCTGAGCCTTTCATCCCATGTGGGCTTTTCATGCCTTCCACTTGCCGTGCCTCTGGAATAAGGCTAAGCATTGCTGTCTGCCCGCCTGCGGGTTTGAACTGGCTTCAAAGCAGTGCGGAGTGGCCTAGGCCACTAATGGGCTACAGATGTTGGCCGTTTCAGGCAGTCTGGAAGCATTGTTTGTGGCCGGCTTCCCTAAGGGTGACCGTTCTCTTTCATAACCCAGCTGCCCACTCCCTGCTCTAGTGCAGCGTGGCAGGTTCTGCCATGTGATTAGTCGGCCTAGGAACAAGGGCTTCTGCTGGGCCCTGCAATAGTTTTGGGTTGCCCCAGGATTCGGTTTCCGAGGGGTTCAGAGAGGGGGGGAGCAAGGAGGCCTTGAACCCAGGCTCGCACCCGGAAGGGGAGGGGTGGTGTGGAGCTTTGCAAGTGTAGCTTGGAAATTTTCGGGGTGGTTGGGAGAGGGAGTGAGGCCACCCACCCACTCTGAAAATCTGCAGAGGGCCCCACCAGGAAGAAGGAAAGGAAGAACTGCCTAATTCGGTCAGACCAATGGTCCATCTTAGCCCAGTATTGTTGTCGCAACCTGACACAGTAGTAGGGTTTTAAATCTGGCTCTCCAGCAGAGGCCTCACCCAGGCGTGCTACCTGACACCCTCCCGGATCCTCCCAGGCAGGGGCCTCACCCAGGCGCGCTACCCGAGACCCTCCCGGATCCTCCCAGGCAGGGGCCTCACCCAGGCGTGTTACCTGCGACCCTCCCTGATCCCAGGCAGAGGCCTCACCCAGGCGTGCTACCTGAGACCCTCCCAGATCCCAGGCAGAGGCCTCACCCAGGCGTGCTACCTGAGACCCTCCCGGATCCTCCCAGGCAGGGGCCTCACCCAGGCGTGTTACCTGCGACCCTCCCGGATCCCAGGCAGAGGCCTCACCCAGGCGTGTTACCTGAGACCCTCCCGGATCCCAGGCAGAGGCCTCACCCAGGCGTGTTACCTGAGACCCTCCCGGATCCCAGGCAGGGGCCTCACCCAGGCGTGCTACCTGAGACCCTCCCTGATCCCAGGCAGAGGCCTCACCCAGGCGTGTTACCTGCGACCCTCCCGGATCCCAGGCAGAGGCCTCACCCAGGCGTGCTACCTGAGACCCTCCCGGATCCCAGGCAGAGGCCTCACCCAGGCGTGTTACCTGAGACCCTCCCGGATCCCAGGCAGGGGCCTCACCCAGGCGTGTTACCTGAGACCCTCCCGGATCCCAGGCAGGGGCCTCACCCAGGCGTGCTACCTGAGACCCTCCCTGATCCCAGGCAGGGGCCTCACCCAGGCGTGTTACCTGCGACCCTCCCGGATCCTCCCAGGCAGGGGCCTCACCCAGGCGTGTTACCTGCGACCCTCCCGGATCCTCCCAGGCAGAGGCCTCACCCAGGCGTGTTACCTGACACCCTCCCGGATCCCAGGCAGAGGCCTCACCCAGGCGTGTTACCTGCGACCCTCCCGGATCCCAGGCAGGGGCCTCACCCAGGCGTGCTACCTGAGACCCTCCCGGATCCCAGGCAGAGGTCTCACCCAGGCGTGTTACGAGAGATCCTGAATCGGAGATGCTGGGGATTGAACTTGGGACCTTTATATATGCGCGCTACCACCTGAGCCACCACCTTGAAGGAAGCTTTCAGAGTGAGCAGAGGTGAACAGGTCTCAAAAGGAGGCGTGGCCTCACAACTAGAAGCCCTGCCCCCTGAGAGTCTTCAACTTCCCTCCCCCACTTCCTAAATGAGGGCAGAGATGTGGGCAAGGGCAGGGGTGGGGAACCTCAAGCCCCGGGGTTTGCATGTAGTTTTTATTTGGCCCCTTTCCAGTTCTTGGATCTGGCCCCCTGGATCCATTTCCTTTGCTGAAGGACTGAGCTCAGGGGAAGGGAACAGGATGAGGGCCTGCGCATAAGGACAGCCGACAGATCTAGAACCCAGAGCCATGATCTAGACCCTCCTCTCTATCTGAGCTTCCCCGCCCCCAACCTCTACACGGCTGGGCCCTCAGCACTTGTGCTAATGTTCAAAGCTGCCCCTAGGAGGGAACAGGATCCCCACCCCTGGGAGTAGGGTTTCGACCCAGAGTTTCTGGGCTCCAGGAGAAGCCCCGGAACCCAGAAGCTCTCATTTCTGCTCCCCGTTCTTCCGGGTTAGCCGTGGTGCCAGAGCAGTCCTGAGAAACTGGGGTTTCTAAGGGCAGGGGCAGGGAGGCGTTGGGGACTTTCCTGTGTCCTTACTGAGGTGCCGCCTCTCTGTGATGTCACAAAGCTCGGAAAGGGGCGGGTTCAGGTCAGAAAGGGGGTGCGACATCCCTTTTGCCCTGCCCCCTTTCCCACGGTGCAGGATCCAGGTGAGTGCAGAGCACGCGACCACACAGGTCCCCCAAGCATTTCAGTCGGTCGAGAGCAATTTGCGTGTGCATCGGTGCCGCCGTGCTGTGAGACTGTGGCTGTGCTCCACCCCCAGAGCTGGCTGCATTTCAGACCAGGCCCGAGCAATTTGCACGTGGCGTTGCTGAGTGCCGTTAACAACCGGCGCGTTCTTCTTCGGAGGTTGGCGCCTTCACGCCGTGGCTGATGCAAACGCGGAATAGATTTTTGCGCGCCAAGTGGCATCCTATTTGGGCTCTTTCTTCTTTCCCTGTCTCTCCTCTGGTGCCACCTTTTTGTTTTTTCCTCTATCGGAGCTATTTTTAGGTGAGGCCTCGTGTTCTAAAATAAGAACTCTGTGTGTTTCTAAGAATATGAGAGCGCAAAAATAGACCGTGAAGACTGGCCTGGGGTTGGAATATTTCACTTGCTAATAAAAACAAAGCAGCCGGGTGGTTATGGCATCGTGTAAGCTTCAGCTTGGCAGAACGGACTAGCAATTGATTTAAAAGGGATGGCTTTTTAAAAAAAACTTATTTAAATTATCATGCCTTACTTTATAATTGTCTCTAGCTGCCTTCGCAGCAGTTTAAAGATCCACTTGTAGGGCTCTGTGTGGGATGCTGGGGGGCACTTCTCCGTGGAGCTCACTGTTAGTCTCCTTACTATTAGTGCTCGAAGGGAGCTTGGTGATCATCATCTCCGTCCCTGTGTATTGAAGCAGGATTCCCTGGACCACACCTCCCAATGGTTCCTGTTTAGAAGGGTCAGTGCCTTGCTGAATGCTGAACCCACAACCACTGGCGGGAGCTTCCAGGGCTAGGGGGTAGGCCCCTGTGTAAGGCTCCATCAGTGGTTTTAGCCAAGTTGGTCAGGGAACAAAATCTGTGACTGCCAAAAGCTGGGCAGAGGAAATGATCAGGCCGGTGGTGGATAAGGGGCTTAGTTTAAAAAGGCGGAGGCCCGCTAGCTTTAAACCAGGCAATTTCATTTTCTGTATCATCGACACATCCATTTTAGTGACTTGGTGTTTTTGAGGAAAGTCATTGGGTAAAACCAGACGTGAGCGTGGCCAGCTCTAAGCCGCTGTAGCCGGGGACCCACCTGCCTGGGGACCCACGTGCGGCCACAGCAGACTAGCCCGTCCGTTCTCCCGTGGCATACCTGCCCCGGGCCGAGGTCATCCAGGGACAGCCGCTATGGCTCTGCCTCATTGTCCGTCATGGTGGTAAACAGGGTGCTGGGAGCCAGGCAAGTTGTGCTCCCAGCCCTACCTGGGCCATGCGGGCAGTGGGACAGTTCCCCGGCTGCGGGCACGTCAGTTCAGCGCCCCAGCCTGACCTGGGCTACGTCGCCCGTGATTTTCCAGCCAAGAGAACAGTCCTTCCAGCCGCATGTCTTTACCTATTGACACGGAAAAGGTCTTAAGGCCCATCAGTTCTGGTCTTGAACGTCACCTTCCTGGAGTGTAGTGAAGTTTGGAGGTTGTTCTGTTTGTTTTGATCTGAACCCCTGTTTTAGTTTTGGAGGAACTGGGTGTGTTTAGTCCAGCAAAGAGGAGACTAAGAGGAGACTTGGTCTTCAGCTATCTAAATGTCTGCCACCAAGAAGATGCCAAGGACATCGTGGCTACAGCAGACAGGTCTACAAATAGTAGACTCAGGTTTATGGAACTTGTTGCCAACCTCGCTGGGTTTAGGCAAGGGTTAGATCATTCTTGGAATACTGGTCCATAAATGGCTATTAGTCAAGTAGGAGAGGGGATGCAATCTCCAACTCCTGGGAGCTGGGAGTGAACAGCAGAGAATGGATCATTCCATGATGACCTTTTGGGTACTTCTCTGAAGTGACAAAGATTGGCTGCTCTCGGAGACAGGATACTGGGCCCAATGGACCATTGATCTCACCCAGGGATGGCACTTCTTATGTTCTTAGATTTTAAAAAAATTAAATATCAGGAAAAACTTCCTAACATTAGGAGCTGTGCAACAATGGCACAGGCTTGCCTAGGGAGGTTGAAGTCTCTCTATTGTTGGAGATTTTCAAAAAGAGGCTGGGCAGCTCTCTGCCTGGGATGTTGTAGCCATTGTCATCCTGCAGCCAAACAGGGTTGGACTACATGGCCCTGAAGATCCCTTCCAACTCTCTGCTTTCCTGCAATTTGCTGATGGGTCGGACTTGCACCAAATGCTCATCATTTGGTTGATTTTCTACAGTGTAAGCGGGAACCAACCCTCTTCCAGCTTATCCCTACGAGTTGTGCGAGTTGAACACAAAGTTTGCAGCTTCGATTAACATGACGCCGTCCTGGAAATGCAAATAGTGGTGTGTAGTCGAATTGGATTTTAAAGCCACAGGCGGGATGGAACCCGAATTCGACTCCCGGGCTGCCAGTGGGATTAATCTAAGTTAAAATCTTGGGCACTATACACGCCACCAGATGGGAGTGGAGTGGAGATGAGTGTCACTCTGGAACTGGGTGTGTTTGGGTGTGGGTGGGGGAGGCCCTTTGAATGGAACTGGAGGTATTGTTTGCAGCAGTTAGAATGGGGATCCTTACACCTTTAAAAGGAAACTCTTAGTAGCGGAGAGGTTTTATCTGGCTACGCGTTGGATTTCCAGACACTTAGCCCTGTGGTTGAAATCAGGAAGGAACAGTTGCTGTGCGGCTTTAATGAGAACAGGAGTGGGGGAGTGCTATAGGGGCGTGTTATTCAGTACCTACTGTTGTGGGGGAAAGTACACAACAGAAATCCCCACGGTGTCATTTTTTGAGCAAAACCCTGTGTTGCGTTACAAAGAAACTATCGAGCACAGGGAGGGGGGCGGGCAGAGGATGTGAGGAGGACGTGTGAGAGCGGGTGGAGTTGAAGGAAGGCAGACAAGACGAGGATGGGCTAAGATCATGATAACATGCTGCCGTTGACATAGGAGGATCTCAGCAAACACGAGGGCATTTTCTGAGAGAAAAGGGGATGTTATGCCCATTATACAGATCGGAGGAAAGTGAGGCATAAAGAAGGGTCCTCTCTCAATGACGTGCCCGTGAAATGACATAGACAGCAGAATGATCTGTAGCATGTAACTGGGTCTGAAGTTACCCAAGAGTCCTGACTCCCTGGTCTGTTCACTAGACCTCGTCCATTTTGAGTGACCAGGGGGGACAAGCCCTGCCCCTTCTCAGCCGATAAGCTCCACCCCTTAGTGAATAAGTCCCATCCCCTTACACATCACACACCCCAACACGCCAAGTGCTCCTGTTTCTCATTCCACTTAGTATTTCATTGTTCCACCATCACGCCCCCGCCCCTCTCCCATACACACACCTTTATCCTCTCAGGGGCTTTTTCTGGGAGGCAACTAGGAAAGAGGGGCCTGAGATTTGAATTCTGGTTTCCCCCCCCCCCTCCTTAAAAGAGGAACTTTGACCCCCTGAATAGGGTGGTCATACCTCCCCATTATTTATTTATTTATTTAGCTATTTTTCTACCCCGCCCCCTCCTGCTCAAGAGCAGCCCGGGGCAGCTTACAAAACACATCAATAAAAACACACACACAATATTTAAAACATTTACAAAGATAAAAAGAACTAAAAGGGCAGAATTCCCCCACCCCCCGAGAACGCCCTCCCCATCGTCCCCACCCAAGCAACCCGGGCGTCTTCGAGTTGGGCGTCCCCAGCCAACCGCAGGGGCTGCAGTGCAATCCGGGGCCTGAGGCGGTCCCGCAGGTAAGCCAGGCCCAGGTCGTTTCGGGCTTTATAGCTCATTACCAGCACCTTGAATTGGGCCTGGAAGATAATAGGCAGCCCGGTCAGAGAATGGAGCCCCGGTGTAATGTGCTTGCAACGACCCATCCCCGTTAAGAGACGGGCCGCCGCATTCTGCACCAGCTGCAACTTCCGGACCATCCCCAAGGGCAGCCCCCCGTAGAGTGCGTTACAGGAGTCTAGTCTAGAGGTGATAAAGGCAGGGATGATGGTGGTCAGATCCAAGTCCGAAACAAACGGCCGCAGCCGTCGGACCAGATGTACCTGGCGAAATGCTCCCCTCGCCGCAGCCTCCCCCTGGAGATCCAGGTGGGGCTGTGAGTCGAGGAGCACCCTGTCATGGGTTGGAGGTCCGCACCCCCACTTTACCGGGTTTGAGTGACTCAGTTTCCCTCGCGCACAGCCCACTTGGATCAGTTTTCTCTCTCTGGCCAGTTCAGGCCTGCCGCAGGGACAACCCCTTTGTCACTCAAGGGCCCGATCCTTCCCATTCACAGACTTTTTACTCTCTGGGTTCGCAAGAGCTTGAGGACTCTTGTTGCTCACTTGTGTTCCAGCGTTAGACACAGACACTTCTTCATGAACAGAAGAAGTCAGTTTATTGATTTACATAAGCAAAATAGTTGATACAGAGTGGTTACTAGAAATCAAAGGTACATATAACACATTCCTAACCTATACTGGTTGAGTTCCTAAATAAGCATCTTACCCTACAAAGGTCCATAAGTTCTTCTCAGTCCTTGATGTAAGCGACTGGGTCTTCAGTCTTAGGGTTGCTAGAAAGCAAAGTCCCCTCTCNTACAGAGTGGTTACTAGAAATCAAAGGTACATATAACACATTCCTAACCTATACTGGTTGAGTTCCTAAATAAGCATCTTACCCTACAAAGGTCCATAAGTTCTTCTCAGTCCTTGATGTAAGCGACTGGGTCTTCAGACTGAGAGTTGCTAGAAAGCAAAGTCCCCTCTCAGTCCATATCTTCCAGCCTAGGTTGCTGGCAAGATGTTGAGTGAGTCCCTGAAAGTCACTCCCCTCTGGGGTACAACTCCTTATATCCCCAGGAGGAAACTCCTCGTATCTTCTCTAGGCTTCTAGAATTCCTTATGTTCTCTTTATCAGCTTTTCTGTGTCTCGTGCACGTAGGCAATGGCTGCCTGCATTAGCATATTAAATGTCTCTGGCCCATCCGTCTGGGGCGAATCAACAAACTGTCTTTCCATTTCCTGGAGCTTGGTCAAGTGTCACAGTCCTGATTTGGGTTTTACAGTTTTCAGTTGTAACATTACATACATGTTGCATGTTTTGCTTTACATATTTACCAGACCTGTAGTCTACATGTAGGCCAGCATCACACGTGTATGACCCTATGTTCCTCCGTGACACACCACTAGACTATGGACCTTTGTGGCCAAAGGGGGTCAGACCCCATCGATGATGGGAGCCACCACCCTCCCCCCAGCCCTACCCACCAACATCACCTCTGTCTTGTCGGGATTCAACTTCAGACGGCTCGCCCTCATCTCGTCCCCCACAGCTGGGGGTCCAAGCACTGGGTGAGCACCGAGACGCCCAGTCAACAACAAAAGAGAGGTAAAGTTGTGTGTCATCGGCGTACTGATGACAGTGCAGGCTGAACCCTCTCACGACCTTGCCCAAAGGCTGCACAGACACGTTGAACAGGAGGGGGGACAGAATAGAACCCTGCAGGACTCCACACGGGAGGTCCCGGGGAGATGGAGCTACACGCTGAGTTCTCCCAGCCAGAAATGAGCGAAACCATTCAAGAAGAATTCCGCCCGACCCGGTCGGTCCCGCAGCCGAGCCACCGACATCTCATGGTCAATGGTATCAAATGGAGCTGATGGATCGAATAGAATTAAAATAGAAGATCTGCCCCGGCCTGATTCACGGCACAGGTCGTCAACCAAAGCCACAAGCGCAGTCTCCGTTCCAAACCCAGGGCAAAAACCAGACTGCGACGAATCAAGGAAACTAACCCAATCTAGATACCCCTAAAGCTGCCGAGCCGCCACCCATTCAATAACCTTCCCTAAAAAGGGAAGGTTCGAGACTGGCCGATAGCTGGCCGGGGAGTCAGTGTCAAGAGATGGGCACCCTGCCCTCCCTAAGGGAGGCATTGACAACCCCCGCTAACAACGTCCCTAATGTCTCCCGGCCGGCCTTGACCAGCCAGGACGGGTACGGAACTAATTCACAACAGGTGGCCCTTACAGCCCCAAGGACATCGGCCGCATGAGCGGGCGACACCCACTGAAATAGATCCCATGAAATTGGACAAGGTGGGTCCTCCACCCCCTCAGGTTCACCTACTGTTATAAGGGCAGCACTGAAGTCGCGGTGAATCTGAGCGATTTTATCCACAAAAAAGTCAACAGACCTGTCACAGCGGGCACTGGAAGATTCCAGTTCCAAGCGGAGAGAGGCCGGACTGACCAGCCGCTGCACCACCTGGAAAAGCTCCACTGGACGTGACTTTGAGGATGCTATGAGGGCAGCAAAGAACTCTTTCTTTGCTGCCCGCACCGCCACAGCATAAGCTTTTAAACGAGCTTTATGTCGCAATCGGTTGGCTTCAGCACAACTCCAGCGCCATCAGCGCTCCAACCACCATCCTTCCCGCTTCATCCGGTGCAGGTCCTCTGTAAATCAAGGGGACCTGCGTCGTCGGCATTTTGGAAGCGGACACCTGGGAGCCGTTTGGTCAATGGCCTCAGTCAACAGGTTGTTCCAGAAGACAATGAGGTCATCGAGCGAGCGGTCATCGAGATCAGGAAGCAATTCCCCTAGGGCATTCCGGAACCTCTCTGGTTCCATACGTCTCTGGGGGCGGACCAACCGAACTGGTCCTGGGGCAGACATGTGCCAGGAGATCGGTCTGGAGGAGATAATGATCTGTCCATGACAAGGGTGTAATTGATACATTCCCCACCACTGGATTCCCCGCCTCCAGGCCAGTGCAGAATATTAGGTCACAGGTATGCCCTCCATCATCCGTTGGGCCCACATCCCTCGGAGACAGTCCCATGGTGGCCATGAACTCACGCTCCGCTCCCCCAGGGCCGGTGTCAGCATGGATGTTGAAATCCCCCAGAACTAAGGTCCTTGGAGACTGCAAGACCACCCCTGACACCAACTCAGCTAGGCGTGTAGGGAAGCTGCTGTACAGGTAGATGCGCGATATATGAGCAGCAGCTCCAGCCAAATTGATCACCCGATGGATCCCCTCCATGCCCCAAATAGCCTGCACTGGATATCTCCTCACAGACCAGGTGTCCTTAAAAATAACAGCTACACCGCCGCCCCGCCCCTCTGGTCTAGGCTGGTGCTGTACAGAGCACCCGGCTGGAACAAGGTCAGCCAAAAATTGGCCCCGACTCAGCGTCCAGCCAGGTCTCTGTAATACACACGAGGTCGGCTGATTGATCCAGGATCAACTCCCGGATCGTTGTAGATTTATTACCAACCAACCTCGCATTCAGCAGCAGCGGTCCCGGACCAGCCCCCCCCCCTTCTCGATCACTGCATTACCTGTTTGGGGACCTATGAGGGGGACCGGCACCAAGCACCTGTCCCTCCTCATTGGTGTTACCCGCCTCCCAGAAGGACCATAGTTAAAAGAGGACGCTTATGAAAATTACATGTTGCAGGACTGCAGTGTTTCCAGTGGAGCCTTGCACCATGAATTTTTCATAAGTGTCCTCTTTTAAAGGGGAGGAATGGCCACCCTACTCCTGAAAGAGGGGCAGTGGGATTCAGCACCGAAAGAGAGACTATCCCTCCTAAAGTAGAGACAGTGTTGGGAGGTCTGCTTATTCGGTTAATTAGGAAGAGCCCCAGTCCCTGCACTAACCACCAGCGTGTGGCTCAAATCTGACCCGTGAGGTTTATTTATTTGGCCCTGTTCCCGTTCCTGGATCTGGCCCGTGGATCCAGTTCCTGGCCCCCCAATGTGAAAGGGTGAGCTCAGGGGAAAGGGAGCAGAGATGAGGGCAGGCACTCGAGGATAGGGGGTGTATCCAAGGCATACATCCATGATCTGGAGGGACTCTGTTTCCTTCCTTCATCCTGAGCATACCCCCTAAAGACCCCCGCCTCCAGCCTACGGAGCTCATATTCATTTTCAAAGCCGTCCACAGGAGGGGAAAGATTCCTCGTTCCCACCTATTCACATTTTGAAGGAACATGTTGCAGGGCCTGCATTGGTGCCTAAGGCAACATGCATTTTTCATACGTGTTGCTTAAAAAGTTGCATAGGTGGCAACCCTAGGCATTAGATCCCTCAGTTCTGCTGCTGACGGCAGCGTTGCACTCTTAAAGCCGCTTCCTCTCCCTCCATGTCTCAGCTTGCCCGTCTCGGTAATGGGCGTTTTGAACAGCAAGGCAAATTGCTAGGTTTCGCGCTGGGGAACAAGCTGAAGCAGATGCTGTTTTTCTGAGACGCAGCACATGGCAGAGGGAGGTGTCCGTATGCCGTGTGCTCTTCCCCAAGCTTCCCTTATTTCTTCTTCATCCAAAAGTCTTTAAAGCTGAAATTTCAGCTTTTCTTGCCTACCTCTAAAAACTGTAGCCCAGGAGCGGAGAACCCCCGGTCTGAGGGCCAAATATGACTCCTAACATTTTATTATGATGCTTTATTTTTGATTATTGTTGAGCCCCTTCCCAGTTCCTGGATCTCTGACCCCCTGGATCCAGACTCCACCCTCAAGCACTGAAGGACTGAGCTTAGGGGAAAGGAGCAGAGATGAGGGCCTGGACCCAAGGAGAGAGGATGGATCCATGGCACAGATCCATGATCTGGATCCTCTCCCCTTCCTTCCCCCATCCCGAACGCACTCCTTAAGCACTCCCCACCCCACCCTGGCTGCCCTCAATTCCTATCCAGCCCACAGAGCTCGTGCTAACTTTCAAAGTGGCCCGTGGGAGGGAAAAGATGCCCCCACCATTGGCTGCTGTATTACAGCTCCTGTCCATACATAGGGGTTGCCGCCACCTTTTGCCGTTTGACCCCAAGACTCCCATTTCGGCCTATGGGAGTCAAACTGCAAAAGACGGCAACCCCTGTGTATGGATAGGAGTTGCACTGAGCTTGTGTAGGTGAGCCCAAAGAGAAGGGCCTACAGGAGGGGTGGGAAGCCTCCCCCCCCCCCCCCCCCATCTGGGGGCTACGCTGATGAGGGGGCGGTGCCAAAAATTACGAGTCTGTAGCAGCGTCCCTAGGCACAGTCCTTTCTCTGATGCCCTTTATGGGCAACTGGCTTGACCAGTTGCTGCCTTAACCCTCTGCCTCTTGTCCGATTTGGCGTGGACAGGTTGGCTTTCTCACTGGCCTGCCTCCTGCCCCTCTCAGCCAGTTCCAGTCCACACAGTAAAGGGACTTTTCCCACTAATCAGGTGGGTCCCCAGGGGTTTCCTCCCCAATCAGCTGCCCCAGCCAAGCCAAACCCTATTGGTAACTTAGGGTGATTTCAGACGTTACGCGGTCCCGATTCACCACAGTGGATTCCCAGCGGTGGCTAACCACCCCTCCCATGGTCAAAGAAGGCCCCGAACAGACGTGACGGGACTGGGACCACGGCAGGGAATCGGGCCGGCAGATCATGGGCCGGGGCAGCGCAACAGATGTGACACCGAATCCCGGGCATGGTCAAAACACCCAGAAGGCGCCGGGTCAGCCCGTCCCGGCTGCTGCTGTCCCTCCACCACCTCCGGGTGCAGCACGACCGCCTCCTCCCCCGCCCGCGCCTCTACCGCCGCCTCCTCCACCTGTCTCTTATACACATCTAGATGTGTATAAGAGACAGGCGTTAGAGCGTGCCGGGGATTCACACGGACGGCAACTATGACGATTGATAAAGGGCTCCGCCGCCATTTCCGTCCCGTCTAAGAACGCCCTAAGTCATCTCCCTGGCGANGCCTCTACCGCCGCCTCCTCCACCTCCTCCTCCTCCCTTGCTCTCTCGCCCTCCGCTCGCCTCTCCCTTCCGCCTCACTCCATCCCGCCCCGTCCCCCTGCTGCTGTGCGCCCTTTAAATCTCCCTCCGCTGCCTGGGTTGATTCTGGTTGCCTGGCAGCGACGTGCTTTGTCCCCGGTTGGGAATCAGTTTGCTTGATTCCGGCCGGTGATTGCCGGGCAGATGTTACTTTTTTTTGTTTCCTGTTGGGAATCTCTTTGACCACGCTTTCGGAGATGGTCCGGGCCGGAGGTCTGGAAGCGTGGTTGATTTTGACCCCATGTGGGTATTGATTGTGGTGAACATCTGGCGGCTGCTGAACAGACGTTCAGGGCGCTTTGGCCCCGCCACGGGATTGACTGTGGTTGACTGTGATCTCGTAACATCTGAAAATACCCATGTTTGGTCCCTCTTTGTTGGGTTTGTTGGGTTGCTGTATGGTAGGGTTGGAACAATCAGTATCAGATTAATCTGATAATACCGATAATAGGCAGCATCGGATTAATCCGATAATACCGGTAATTACCAGTATCGGAATATCGGATTTTTAATATTGCCGGTTTTATCGGATTTTTAATATTGCCCATTGAAGTCAATGGCCGCAATGTTAAAGATCCGATAAAACCAGCAATGTTAAAAATCCAATATTCTGATACTGATAAATCTGATAGCGGGAGATCCGATATCCGCAAATCCCTCTGGAGTCCCACCCCTATGGAGTAGCGCTGCCAGTTCCTCCCAGTGCTCCACCAGTGCCTCCTTCTGCTTCCAGGCTTCCCAGTGTTCCAGCCCAGGGGCTGGTCAGACGGTGCCTCATTAAGCCCAACTGTTCTGAGCTCTTCAAGAGCTAACGCCTTATTTTGCAAGCCCAGCACAGTGTCCTGCTCCTGTCAATACTTGTCACTCTGTGACAGAGACGTCCACCTAAATCAAATCCTCAGATTTCATATTTGTGCTCAATCCATGGAGTCCCTCTTATCCACGGAGTACTCGACCGTCAAATCCTTCCTAAAAACCTACCCCTAGCTCCTCGCCCCCCATAGGTTTCCTGGTTTGGGACTGGCTCTGTTCTCAGCAGGGTTGTAGCTAGGTTTAAACAGGGCCTGGTGCAGACGATCGAAATGCTCCCTGCCCCCCACTCAGCCCCATCCCCATCCCCTCATAGGGGATGCAGATACACCAGGGAACATGCCCTCCGTCCCGGTAATTAAGCTACGTCCGTGCCTCTGTAACATCTCAACGTCATGAGCATCTCCCCGTCTCTCCCTATGTTCCCCTCTCCCTTGTGTCCCCTCCCTGGACCGTTCTATATTGTGAGCCCCTCGAGGCAGGGACCTGACCCTTGTCACGACTGTACAGCACCAAGCGCATTGCTGATGCTATATAAATAAATAAAATAGGAATTACTAATGATTTCAGTGCCAAAACAGAAGCAGTCTCTGAGACGAGGAGGAGGAGAAATTTACAGGGCCCCCTGAGGAAAGGAACTGCAGGATGTGGGCTGCAGAAAGATCCGGGTGTGGTAAAAAGATACAGGGAAAGGCCGCTGAGACCGAACGCCTGGTTGGGTGGGTGCTCACGGCAGGGGAAGAGGAGGGCTCAGATCATAGATCTGGCTGACGGATCCAGCTTTCACCCTTGAGTGCAGGCCCTCCTCTCTGCCACATCTCCACCCCCACCCCCAAGCATGCTCCTTCAGCACTGGAGGGGAGACGCTGCATCATGGGGCCAGATCCCCAAACTGAAAAGGGGCCAAATAAAAACACGTCTGTAGGCCGGATTTGGCCTTTGGTCCAGGGGCTCCCCACACCGGCATATAGAATGCATGTTTGGCTGGGTGTGCCGTTATCTCAACAACGGATGGACTGGTGCTCTGCTAGCCAAGGAACCTGGATTTTATTTCTGGCTCTGAGTGTCCTGGGGTGAGTCGCTGCCCTCTGTGTGCCTCAGTTTTCCCAGTGGGTGCAAGGGGCATAACCATCCCAACCCTCATTGACTGTGTGCCTTGAGAGCGCCGGGTGAGAAGCGTCCTAGCCCTTCTCTAACAGGCAGCCGTCCCCAGGCTGGTAGGCGTGCAGGGAACTGTCAGGCCACATGATGCTGCCTCCTCCTTCTCCTCTTCATCTGAGAGGAAGGGAACAGATGGGAGGGGAAGTGCAACAAATACACAGGGTGACTAACTTCTGTCAAGCAGGACAGAAACCGTCATTGCGTCAGGAAGAGTGAGAAGCACATTCAGTCCCGTCCTGCGATTCCTACACACTGTTGCAGGGAGATGCGGGGGAGGCTTGGGAGTCTTTGGTTCTCTGCTAGCAAAGAACTTTTCCTTTAGGATTTTCCCTACTTTCAGCAGCTCCCTAAATGTTACATTATTATTTATTTTATTTTATCATTTATTTTTATTTTATTTATTTATTTATTACAGCGCTCCCCCCACCGCATGACACTTGGTGCACTTCACAATCATAAAATATAGTAGTAACATAAAATCCAGTTAAAACATTTAAAGAAGGTAAAAAGGGAGGACAGAATACATTAAAGGGAAACTAGCAGTGGATCCTAAAAGCACCTGGAGAATAAGTAGTATTTTTATTTTATTAGCAAGCATTTATATAGCGCCAGCAATATACGTGGCGCTTTACAGAGTAATGGACTAGACACAGTCCCTGCCCTACGGCTTAAAATCTGAGAGATGGTGTGGGGGGAGGGGGGGACCAGGAGTGTAACATTCACGAAGATGTGAAGTCTCAAGTGCACATGCTTGGCTTGGTTACATCGAGAATGATGGCTAGCTCGTCCATGTGGTGAAGATATGAGTACACTGACCTCAGGTAACAGATTGTACTGGATGGAGGGTATCAGCAGGAGTTAGGTGAGGGGAGCGAGGAGTTGGAGAGGGCAGAGTGGAAGAGGTGGGTCTTGAGGAGGGATTTGAAGGTACGAAGGGAGGGGGCAAGGGGGATGTGGGCAGGGAGGGAGTTCCAGGCATGGGGGGCAGCTAGGGAGAAGGGACAAAGGTGGTTAGGGGAGCAGGGGAGGCATGGGAGGGCGAGAGGGGACAGTGGAGGAGCGGAGTTCACGGACTGGAGTACGGAGAAAAATTAGCGCAGAGAGAGGGGGGGAGCAAGGTTGTGAAGAGCTTTATAGGTGAAGACTAGGAGCTTGTGCAGGGTTCGTTCAGGAAGGGGGAGCCAATGAAGAGAGGAGAGGAGGGGCTGCACGTGGTTGAAGCGACGGGCGAGGTGGATGACCCTGGCAGCAGTTTTGGATGGAGATAAGGGGAGAAAGGTGAAAGCGGGGAGGCCAGTGAAAAAGAGCTTAGAGTAATCGAGGCAAGAGATGACCAGGGTGTGAACAAGGATTTTGGCAGAGGAGACAGAGAGAAAAATGAAGATTTTTATAGGTGAAGACTAGGAGCTTCACCTAGTCCTGTTGACGGGAGGGGGCGGGATATAAATTTTAATATAAATAAATAGGGCTAATTTTAGCAATGTTATGGAGGGAGAAGCGACAGGATTTGACAATTGAGTCGATGTAGGGTTTAAAAGAAAGGAGTGAGTCAAAGATGAAACCTAAGCTATGGGCTTTGGGGACAGGAAGGATGGTGACCCCATCAATAAGCATTGACAAGGAAGAGGAAGGATGAGGGGGGAAGATAAGGAGTTCAGTTTTAGCCACGTTGACTTTGATTGACGTTGAGACATCCAGGTAGAGATGTCAGAGAGACAGCTGGTGAGGCGAGCTTGAATAGATGGAGAGAGAGGGAGGAGGGAGAGAGAGTTGAGTGTCATCAGCGTAGAGGTGATATTGGAAACCATGGGCGGCAATGAGTTTGCCTAGGGACAGGGTATAGATAGAGAAGAGGAGAGGGCCAAGGACAGAGCCTTGGGGAACACCAACCGAGAGGGGAAGGGAGGATGAAGTGGAGTTGGTAAGAGACACATTGAAGGAGCGATCAGAGAGGTAGGAGGAGAACCAGTCGAGGATGGAGCCATGGAAGCCAAGGGAGTGAAGTGAGTCCAGCAAGAGTAAGTGGTCAACAGTATCGAAGGCAGCAGAGAAGTCAAGGAGGACAAGAAAGGAGTAGACGTGATGAGATTTAGCCACAAGAAGATCGTTGGTGATCTTAGCGAGAGAAGTTTCACTAGAGTGAAGGGGGCGGAAGCCAGATTGGAGGGGGTCGAGGGAGGAGTTGGTGGAGAGGAAGTCGAGGCAGTGGGAGTAGACAACACGTTCAAGAAGCTTGGAAGCAAAAGGAAGGAGTGAGGCAGGACAGTAGCTAGAAGGGTCAGAGGGGTCAAGAGTGGACTTTTTGAGGATTGGAGAGACAGTGGCGTGCTTGAAGACGGAGGGGAAGGAGCCAGTAGAGAGGGAGAGGTTGGTGATGTGCAGGAGGAAAGGGGTGACAGTGGAAGTAATGGAGGCGAGAGGGGATGGGGTCAAGGGGGTAAGTGGAAGAGTTGGAGGAGATCTTCAGGTGCTTTTTAAAGGTGAGGAGGGAGGAATGGAGATGGAACATCTAGGGGAAGCAAATTCCACACTGAGGGACCCCGCCACAGCAAAGGCTGACCCCTGCCAATGTGAGGTACGTGCAATGGTGGGATTCCCAAACAGTGCAGGTGGTTGGAGCATAGATAACCAGCAGGGTAAGGTTCCAGGAGCAGGTCCTAGACCATTCAGGGCTCTAAAAACCAACAGCGTAATCTTGAATTGAATCCACTGCTCTACAGGCAGCCAATGCAGAGAACGCAGGGTGGGCGTAATGTGATCATGGTTGTCCAAACCAGTAAGCTGCCGCATTCCAAACAAGCTGCATTCTGCAGGCAACAGAGGCGCACCACCAGAATCCCATAGAAGAGGGAATGATAAAAATCAAGCCTCACGGTCACCAGGACATGAATTAATTAATAATTATTCTCCCTGATTGTTGGGGAAACCGAGGCTCTGCACACCCCGGCGGGGTGCGGTGGGGGTGACCATGTGCTCCTGTGACCCATGCCCCACGCCATGGAGCATCAGGGTAAAATCCGGGATGCTCCGTTTGGTGGAGGGGCAGGAGCTGGCAGCCCGTCGGCAGGGTCTGGACCAAGTTTTGTTGGCGAGAATAGGCAAGAGTTTGAACAAATGCAACACCCAGTTCCGACGGAATCAGAACCAGGCCAAACGTTGGCGCTCAGCTCTACCTCTGACATGGATCCACAATCCGGACTTTCCCTTCCCTTTCCCCGACCTCGAGAGCATCCCTTAAGTACCTTTGCTCCCACCTCCTGTGTGACCTGTGGAACTTGTATTCATTTTCAGAGAACCCGTGTGAGAAGAAAGGTTCCCCACTCCTGTTTTAAATCCTTCCCTAGACGGGGATGGAGACTGTAGCCAGCTTCTGTATTCCACATAAGAGACAGATGCTCCTTCCTTCACCTCCCACCCTCTACATTTGCTTTCTCTCTCCCACCCGCCCACGGTCAAAGTCACGGGCAGAGAAGCTGCTGGCGTGTTTTACTTTGCATCTGGGGCACAGTAAGCTTTTTTTAACCTGAGGTTTTGGGTCAGGGGAGTGGGGGAGAAGAGACAAGCTGAATGAGAGCATTAATCTACCTGGGTGGAGTATTCAAATGGAGGAGGCTAAAGCCTGAAACCTTTTCCCTCCCAGGGGCCACTTTGAAAATTAGTACAAGTTCCGAGGACCGTCTAGAAGTTGGGGGGTTTTTCAAGAATGCGCTCAGGCAGGGGAGGGTCGAGATCTTGAATCTGTGTCCTCTCCTTGTGTGCATAGCCTCGTCAATGCTAGCTTATCCCAAACACAGTTTTTAAGTATTTGGGGGTAGGAGCTGGATCCAGGGGCCAGATCCAGGAGCCAAATAAACACTAGCCACAGGCTGTCTTTGCCACCGACCCCCCTCCAAGGATTGAGGTTCTCCATCCCTGATGTGTGGGCGCTTTTAGACGAGAGAGAGGCAAGCGGCATCGTTGCCACTGCCGCCTCTCCACCCCCGCAATACTCTCTGGGACGTGTCTGCTGTTTAGACACGTCCCAGAGAGTATCTGCGCATGCGCGCGCCTCCTTCTGCGCATGTGCACACTTCCGGCGAGCCCGGAAGTGCAGCATAAAGCCGGCACATTGGCGATCCACCTTGAAGGGGGCAGGATCGCCAGCCCGGCTTCACGCAGCGGAGACCCAGCGTTGGAGCCCGTCGGGGATTCACACGGACGGCAACTATGACGATTGATAAAGGGCTCCGCCGCCATTTCCGTCCCGTCTAAGAACGCCCTAAGTCATCTCCCTGGCGAATTCTAGGCAGGGGTCCGTATACTCTGCAAAACTTTCTACTAAATTCTGCAATTTAGTAGAAAATCACAGAGCTCTGCAATCACAGAGCCCAAATTCTATGAGCAGAAAATCCAGTTTCTGTGAAAATAAATTATGCAAATGTGCAAATCCTATAAATGCTGCACATTTTGAATGCAAATGAGCTCTCCCTCAGTATGCAGTTCCATCCGTTTTGGACGTCTTACATCTTAACAAAGTTCCATGCAGACCTCTCAGCACAGGGGGGGCTCTTCCCTTCCTCCGGTGTGGGATTGTGGGCTGCTCCCTCTTGGCAGCTAGGGCGGGAGGCCCCGTTGCCCCAGAATATACGCTGTCAGCTGATGGTGTTGGCGCCCCATTGGTTGGGTTATATTGCCAGCATGCATCCCATTGGCTGTTTCACAGCTATCCCCACTCAGGCTGTGATTCTGCAATCCAAGAGGGAATTTCTACGACAATTTGGTCATGTGCCAGATTATGGCTGCGATCATGATCCAAAGTTTGGAGATCTCTGCTTTAGCCACTACCATCTCCCGGCACATAAACTGGTGCCTGATTTGTAGATAACTCTCCGTCCCAGAGTCTGAATTTTGATAGCTGGAGAGGCTGAGCGATTCAGAGTGGAAATAATAATAATAGCAACGTGCCCCGTCTGCACGGAGGGCTCAGAGGCGAAGAATTCCTGCTCTCAAGGGAGCCTGCCCATGTACGGTTGGCTCCTCGGAGGAGGAGAGGGGTGAGTCAGGACGACGGCATGGCAGGGTCTAGAAGCCTGTGGTCCAGCTAGAATGGAAAGAACTGTGATCCTGAATGAATCACTTACAGCTCTCCATCACTCATGTGCTGCTGCTGAGCCCAGCCTCCTTTGGGGAGGGGTTTAGGATATGGGGTGGGGTAGGGCATCTTGGAGCTGGGCCCCACCCATTCATCAGAACATCAGAGGGACCATTCCTCTTTCCCACAGGGCCACATCCCCTCCCCGCAAAATGCATTCACTCCTTCTCCCTTGCTGCCCACTCCCACATACCTGGAACTCTCTCCCGGAATACATCCATTCTGATCCCTCCTTCCACAACCTTCAAATTCCTCTTCTGTCAGGCTTTCCCCAGCTTGCAGATGCTTCCCCTTCTAACCTTTCCTCCGGGATCCCCTTTTCCTTGTCACTAAGCTCAGCCCGTGGCCCCTGCGACTTCTCGACTTCGCGAATGTCTCTCTGCCTCTCCCCTATTGGGGGGTTGAAGCGAGATCTTGCTTATCTCGAGAATCTTGTCAAGAACCAGGCTCGTGAGGAGTTTTTCGAGATGGAGAATGAGCGAAGAATTGGCCATTCTTGGCATTGTTCTCACGAGATTCGAAATTCTTTTTTTTAAAAAAAAAATCCATATTCTGCGCATGCGCGAATAGCCACTGGGACCGGTCTGCGCATGTATGACCCTTTCCCAAGATGGCACAGGCTGAATCTGTGACATTTTGGAAATGGACAACCAGTTCTGTGCATGTGCAGCCCAGCTGCCCTGTCCCAAAATGGTGCTGATGTGGCCCGCACCATTTCGGGAATGGGCCACGCATGCGCCGAACGGCTCTGGTGGCTATTTGCGTATGCACAGAGCATTTTAAAAAAAATAAAAAATTCCCAAGAATCTTGTGAGATTTTGAACTGTTAGTGAGATCTTCTCAAGATCCCCCTGATGGTTCTCGATTCTCGTGAGAATCTTTCAGCCCTCCATCCCTATGCTCCCCTCTCCCTTGTCTCTCCTAGATTGTAAGCCCTTCAGGGCAGGGACCTGACTCTAATTAATGACTGTTTAGTGGCAGACACATTGCTGGTGCTTTATAAATAATAAATAATAACAATATAATCATCACCATACTGGGCTAGACCAATGGTCCATTTAAGAACTTATCCAATCCTTTTTTGAATCAAGCTGTGCCATTGGCTTTGCAGGGAACATGGAGTATGGGCATCTGGGGGCACAGGTGGATGTTTGGCTAAGGGCGTGGAGTCAAGATCAGGCCAGAACAGGAAGTCGGGGTAGACTAGGCACAGAGCAGCAGGCTGGAATCAGGGATCGGGCAGGGCCAGGAACAGGAAGTGACCAGATGTTCCACTACTAGGTAGTCTTATACCCTCTCTAGCAGCTGGGGTGGAGGGGGAGGTGGACAGGGCAGCGATCCAGGAGCCTATCAGGGGAAGGGTGTGGCCTGACTGGAACAGAGGAACCCTACAGAGTTACGACCTGACTAGAGTGCAGCAGTGGTGCCACGGAGCCAGCCAGGGCCCCCAAGGGCACTGGTTCAAGTCCCTGGTTCTCCACAATAACATCCCCTGGCAATGAGTTCCACAGGTGAATTGCACATTGAGTAGAGTACTTCCTTTAAAAATAAATAAAAATAAATCTGCGGTCAGATCATTTTATAGGGTGGCTGCCCTCTTAAGGCTGTGAAATCACATTGTTTACAGACAGGCAGGCCCCCCTAATGGGGGTGGGGGGCACTGAATCCAGCCTTCTCCCCCCCCCACTCCAACACTGAATAGTAAGAGGAACTTGGTTCCGGTGGGAACTGTCCCTTCTAGGAGTGACCCAAAGTGTGACCTTGGGTGAGTCACTTCCTCTCTTTGTGCTTGCACTTCCTTTGTCTGCCGTGCCTGTTTAGTCCAGGCAATCTTTCTTTCTTTCTTTCTTTCTTTCTAAACCTCGCTGGGCTCAGTTCTCAGGGTGGGTAACATAGAAAACTGAGGAAATATCAGTAAAATAATCCCCATATTTATATATCCTATGAAAATAAAAAATAAAAAATCCCTTAAAAGCTGCCCCCCCCAACCCTATCCCCATCCGTTAAATGACCTGCCAAATAAGTAGGTCTTACATTGCCTCCGGAAAATGCTTTGACGAACGTCCAAGGGAAGGGAGTTCCAAAACTGTGTACCCGCCGTCCCTGAGAATGCCTCTCTGCACGCCTGTGCTATAAGGGGTGGTTCGAGAAAACAGTTCCCTTTTCACGGAAATGCTCCATGGAAATGGAACAGTTGCCCCTTTTTTTTTGGACCCGAATTCCATTTGGAATTCTGGCTGGAGCAGGGGGTGGGGGAAGATTGGCCATTTGCACACGTGTCAAACGGTACCGTGGAAGCTCTTGCTTATCTCAGAGAGCGGGTGAAATCCTGCCTCCGTCGGAGTCAGTAGGAATTTGGCCGGTGGATCCCCCCAAGCTGTTGGATCTGTGGATCCAGCAGGCCAGCAAATCCCAACACCGTCCATCCTCCTGATTTCTTGTGGCTCACCATCTGCCTGCTGGGGATGGCCACCGTGGCCATTAAGTGGAGATGGGGTTGCACCCAAAGGGCACAGCACATGAGGAGGCCAGAGCAGAGATGTAGGAGTGTGCAGAACCAGCAGAAAGCTTGCTCTTGTGTGTGCTCTGAGCATGACTTGATAATACATGGGCCCTTTTTAAATGGGCCACGATGCGTGTGTGTGTGTGCGGCTACGGTGGGGGGAGGGGAGATGGGTGTGCACCCATCTCCGCCCATGGAGCATCAGGCATCAGAGCCCATTGCTCCGTGGGTGGGTGATGGGTGGAGGTGGGTGGAGTGTGGCAGCGTGCACGCACCCCTACCCATCCCCCATGGCATTCACACAGGCGCCTCCACGCAGCGAAACCGCGTGGAGACGGGTGGCGGGGGCCAGGGTTAGGAACTTCCCCCCCCCCATAGCTTCATTTGGGGCTGGGCTTGTCAGTCCTGGTAATTAAGGGGCTGAGCCCTGGGAACTATGCACCCCAAAATTAGGGTTGCCACCTATGCAGATTTTTAAGGAACAACTGATGAAAACTATACGTTAGAAAGCCTGCATCAATGGCAACCCTACCCAAAATGGGAACGGCCAGGAAAAGGCTGATACTGGTTATTTCAGGGTTATCCTGAGCTCTTTCAGTGCTTGGGGGTAGGAACCAGATCCAGGGTGTCAGATTCAGGAACTGGAAAAGGGTCAAATAAAAACCAGCCATGGGTTGCATTTGGCCACCGGGCCTGAGGTTCCCCACCCTTTGTTTGAGACTGTAAGTTAAGTTCTTCAAAGGGCAACAAGCCTTGGCCCTGATCTCAGCCTCCAGGTGCTGCTGGAACCCAGCTAAATCGTCATCAATCATCATCATCATCATATTCCAGGGTCAGAGAGGAGTCAACAGCCCAGCCTGACCCCACTGCAGAGATTCCCCCGAGCTAGGATAATAAACACTGTCCAGTTTGTTGTTCTAAAGGGCCTATCTCTGAGTCTGAGGGACTGATAAGGGCAGTTGCTCGTGGAAAGCCAATGCCGCGCCTGACCGTGCCGCAGAGGGGACATCACATGCCAGGAAGCAGCCCCTTGCAGGGAGAAGGGGAAGCAGGTCTGAGTTAGCTTCCTTTAGCAAAGCTGGAGACATGGTATAGCTGCTCCCTGGGGAGGGGAAGGGCGGATGGACCGGCTCAGACTGCAGAGATGGAAGGGGCGAGGGATAAAGAGCTACGGCAAGAGAAGGGGGTCAGCTCAAACCCCTTCCCAAGCCTATTCCCTGAAACTAAAGGGGAGATTGCCCTCTGTGCCCCAAACGTGTGGCTGTGTTGGAGCAAGTCTCAGGCAAAAAGGCTTCCCCCCCCCAGGTTCAGCTGAACCCCTCTCGGTTCATGTTCCCAACCCCACTACATCAAGCAAGCAGGGCTGGTTTTACAATTTGCAGGGCCCAGGGCAAAGATAAAACACCGGGCTCCTGGAGGCCCTGCTGGGAGGGAGGGAGGCCTGGCCCCTCACACTGTGCTTGGTGAAAACTGGCCATTGTGGCGCCCCTGGAAACAGTCAGGCCCAGGTAAAGCCAGCCCTGCAGCCGGTCTCTCCCACGGCCGAGTCCTCCCAGCTACTGAGGTCAGCCGCGCAAGGTAGACTTCCAAGAAGCTGCTTCTTAAGAAGCACAGAAAACACTTTAGCTGTCTCTCTCCTCTCCGTTGGGCCTGGCTGAAGGTGTGTAGTAGTTTGTCTTTCATCAAGCTGCTCCTTACTTTCCCCCTCCAGGCAAGCTGCTTGCTTCCAAGGTGGCGTTTCCTCTAATAAGGATGTGTAACCGGGCGGCCTGGTCACCCTGTGATTCCCTGCAGGATCCGTACCCAACTTGGGGCTGCAGGCACTCTGGCCACTTTCAGACATGCCCCCTCCCCCCCAACACATATTTGGGCTGCGGGGAGGAATGCACATCCCAAATATGTGCGGGGGGGCATGTCTGAATGTGGCCTCTGTTTCTTTATCACCGGTGCTTTACTCCACACCATGGCATCATCAGTTCCCTGGAGCTAACCCAGAGCGGGCTCCAGCCCTCCGTGAATTAAACCCTCCTTGCAGCAGGGCCCTGCACACTCAAGGATGGATCCATGATCTGGACCTTCTCCCATCCCGAATAGAGTTGCCACTTTTCACAGCTTGGCCTTGAGCCCCAGTGCTTAATTTGTAAAAAAAAACAAAACCTGCTTGGGGCCCAAGCCTGGCCAAGAAGCCATGCCACCATCTAAGGTTGCCACCGATGCTCAGTTCAGTTTTATGTATAAAATAAATAAATATAAAATACAGAACACACAAAAAAAGCTACACAGCAGGAAGCATCACAAGGTCCTTTTGGTATACCTTGCTCTAATTTTCATAGCAACTGAAAGAAACATGGCTACATGAGACAAAATAAAATCATTGTAACCTTCTAACAAGGCTATCAAAACATCATATTGGCTGCAGGGGGGCACAGAAAGGATAATTTGGGACAGGAACTTTGCACGCAGAGCTGCATATAATTAAAAATTGAACAGGATGTGAGATAATGTCTCCACAGCTTGTTGGCCACAACAGAACCAACGCTGGTCATGTGGGACTGCATTTAATTTCCCTTCCAGAATAGCAGATGGGAATAGGTTGAACCTGCCCAAGGTGAATGTCCTCCTAAACTTCCACACTGATAGCGAGCTAAGATAAGGGACAGCATTTGAATCAATCTTAAAATACGTGTACATCGGGGAGATTTTCTGAGACTTTATAGCCATTAATCAGGGCCTGTTTTATCCTGATCTGTAAGATGCCACTTAATGAGACTCAGGGCCACATTTGGTTGCAAGGCAAGAATGAGCTCTTTAGAAAAACCCAGGGTGGAAAGTAATTCTCTAATTTTACTATTCCACATCCCGTTCGGGGCTAGGTTTAAAGCAAGAGAACTAAAACTATCCGGAGGAGCATAAATCAACTGGAGCCAGTATTTAAGTACAGCTAATCAAAGAAGAGAAAGGCGACAGGCCTACTTCAGCCCTCAACAAGATTGTAGGAGTTGATGAAAGGAAACCCAATAATAGTTCTCAAAAACTGGTTTTGGATCTTTTCCAATTTATTCAGTCATTGTACACCCCAGACCTGGGTACCATAAAGTGACTGAGGAATAAATTTAGCTTTAAAAGTTTTCACTGTTGGGGGGGCATAATTTCCCGCCCTGGGTGGGAAAAGTAAAAACTCAAAATACCTCCTAACGTTGTATAAGCGGACTTAAAGGCAGAGTCTCAATGTGCTGACCAAGACATAAATTGAGAAAAGACCACACCAAGATATTTGAACTCCTTAACCCGATCAATATTGTGATTGTTCATATGCCATCTATGAACGGTGGGCCTTCTACCAAAGAGCATAACTTTGGTCTTCGTATAGTTGAGCTCCAGATGTGCGTTTTTACAGTAATCGCAGTATCTGACCGTGAGCTGATGAATACCCGCTAGGGTCTTCGAAAGTAAGATAGTATCATCTGCATATGGCAGAGTGGAGACAGAACTGACCCACCGTGATCAGATGGAAACTGGAACTGCTGAGAAAAGCTGGTAGATTGCTAAGATAGATGTTAAATAATAAGGGGGCCAGGAGACACCCCTGTCTCACCCCTCTCAAGCTGGGAATTGAGCGTGACAATTGGCCCTCCCTGCCCACCTGGACATACAGAAAAGTCCCCTGATGTAACACCACAAGCAGGAACAGAAGTCTGCGGTCGATGTTTGTAGTGAATAACTTCCACCAGAGGCGCTCTCTTTCGATGGAATCAAATGCTGCCTTGGTAGCATAAAGAGAGGGTGTACTGAGTATAGGGGTATACGTAGCAATAATCTGACTCAGTGAGAAAATGTGGTCAACCGTGGCGGCCCCCTTCTTAAAGCCCACATGCTCTGGTCCTATAATGCCGTTAGCATCCACCCAGCATTGCAATCTTTGATGAAGAAAGGCCGACTAGGGTAACATCTAACAAACTTATAGGCTGGTAGTTGGCCGGATCCTCCACTTAAATATGGGGACAGCAATGCTTCGGTGCCAACCCATAGGTATTCTGCCAGTTGTGTTAATCACTGTAAAGAGAGGAGCCAGCGTCACACCCCACCAGGTTATATTAGCTTCCAAAAATTCTGGGAGAATGAAATCCCCACCTGGGGCCTTATTGGGCTTCAGCTTGTGAATTAGTACAGCGATGTCTTCTCTAATTTTTAAGGAACACTTATGAAAAAATACATGTTGCAGGGTCTGCATTGGTGACCTGCAACATGTATTTCTCATAAACATTCCTTAAAAATGTGCACACAATTGGCAACCCTACCCCCGTCCCAAAAGGCACCCCCATCCAGAGCTTGTCAGAGCAGGGAAATGAACCCCATTTTCCAGCTGACAACGCAACCATGGGACTAACCTCTACAGCTGCCCCTCTCTCCTGTAGACCAGGAGTTCTTGTGATTTAATCTAGAGGATGACTAGTGCAGGGAGTGGGGCAGAACAAGAGTCATCAACGAAAGCCAAATATCTAGGGCTGCAACCCAATTAGAAATTTTAGTTGATTAATCGATTAAGCCTTTTTGGTGATTACTTAATTGATTGAAATTTGCATATATTTACATAGATTTGCATAGATTCACCTAATTTGCGTGCGTTGGACGAACTTGCCTTCCACTGGAATGCATCCCCTTGAGCTACGGAATCAGAACTATGGACTGTCAGAAGAAGGTCCTGGCAGCCAACCGATTAATCGGGGGACAAAATTTTAATCGGTTTTAGACAGATTAATCGGTTTGATGAATTGATTAATGGTTGCAGCCCTACAAATAACCCAATCAGTTTTTTTCTGGTTTTTGTTTCCATCCTTGGAATAGCCACTATCGGCCTTTTCCTGGTCTTTTTTAGGGTGCACACTCCTACTGGGAACATTTCCTGGGGCTGCGCCCCCCACACCAATTTAATTGCCAGGGTTGATCCCTGGCAAGCTGTCCTCCAGTGGAGTAGCAAGGCAATGACGGACTTGGGCTCATGTGGCCCTGGAGTGACAACAACCCTGGCAGGAAGGAGGTTTTGAGCATGGTCAGGGCACAGGTTGAAAAATTAATATGGATTATGCAACAGAAGAATGAGACCTTTTAATTAAGGTTAGCTATGCTTGCCAGTAAGGCAGAAGTGATTAGGCATGATTTTATGTCTGCTAAGATGGTATAACTCTGTGTGTGTGTTTATATAATTTTTTGTAGCTGTAGACTAACAAACAGAGGTAGATGGAAAGATAAAAAGCTGTTGCTGAAGCTGGAGCTAAACCTTTCGGCTTCCGCCTCCGTCAGTAGCGCACTGGGTTTCAAATGGTGCCCAGAGGTTTCTACCTCTGTTTGTCAATCTACATCTACAAAAAATGATTATTGAATGATTGATTGACTGCATCCTCCTGGGATCCAGCGCTTCCTTGAGAGTTGTGCTGTTCAGTTGCTTTCCAAGTCTCTCTCTCTCTCTCAAAATCTTTATTTGTTCAGTTCTCAATAACAATTGTATTTGCATTCAGTGTTACAGCAGCAAGTTTCTCCTTCGATTTATGACCGTACATATCGAACCAAGAATCTGAAAGCAGACGAGTCTTACCTTTATCAGTATCAAATGGAACGTCAACTAAAATGACAAAATAACAAAAATTAAATGATAAGGAAAAGTCCATTGCAATGAATACACTGTCTAGTGTATTCCTTTCTTCCATGTTTTGAAGGGACGAGGAGGGGTTCACTCCCGGTTTCTGTTGCTTCTGCCATCTCGTTCAGGTTTCAATTATCATTAAACTGAGTGTTGTTGTTGTTGCTGGGTTCAAAATTGAGGCCCCTTTTCACTGTCGTCCAACAATTGGACCACACCGCGTGAAAGGCTTCTAATTTATCATTTATGTCCACGGAGATACGTTCCATTGTGATCATATACCACAGGCGTACTCTGACATCCATTATAGTCAGCGGGGTTGGCTCCTTCCATTTTCTCACTGTTGTAAACTGTTTGTATATTTTAAGGCTTGTCTATGCATATTTATGGTTGGATTTGGGCGAAAGCCAGTACCCATTAATTAATAAACATGGTCACAGAGTGGTCAGGGACAGGACCAGCATTCCCCCTTCACCCACTCTGAAAATGGTGGGTCCCTTTGCAAGCAGCTTGAGTGCTGCTAGGAAATCTTCAGAGTGGTCAGAGGCAGCACTGGCCTTTCTTCCTCCCCGGCCCCCTCTCTCAAGCTGCTTCCCAAGGCCCGCCCTATAGTCCAGGGCCCGGGCTCAGTTGAGCCCCCTCCCTCCATGTTAGCTACGCCCCTGCATCCTCCCATAAATTAAGCCCTGCCTGAGACTCCCATGGGCCAAAATGGGAGTCTCACGGTCAAACTACTGGAAGGAGCTTCCTTAATGCTGAGTGCACCCCTTATACTCTCCCACCCCCTTATTCTTAACCAGCCCACAGAGCTTAGACTCATTTTCAGAATGGCCCGTATGGTGTAGCAAGGCTATGTGGGTCCAGCTATGGCCCCCCGCTAAGGGCAAGGCAGCAGGGTCTCTAGGGTGGGGGGCAGGGCTTACCCATGAAAACAGCACTTCCCCTGGCTCCCAGCATGGTTTGCTTCCCTCCCCAGCCTTGCCAGGAAAGAAGGTTTCAGAGTGGGTGGGGGTGTGGTCAGTACCTCCCCCCCCCCCTTGCCCACTCTGAAAACTACCTTTTCAGCAGGGCCCTTTGCAAGCAACATCCTGAGAATTGCTAAGAAATTTTCAGAGGTGTGGGGTGTGCTGACCCCATTCCCTCCCCCTGTGAAAGTTTCCTAGCAGCACCCAAGTTACTTGCAAACCCTCCCCCCCAAAAAAAGTCCAGGACGCAGGTTCAACTGAGAACTGCCTAGGCTTGTTGCCACCTGTGGTGGGTTTTTAACCTGACGCTCCTATGGACCAAAATGGAAGTGGCATGTAATGCCCGACGGTGGTAACCCTAGCTCGTCTCCCCCATGGGCTCACAGGGAGGGAAAGGGCTCCCCACGGCTGTTCTAGGAGGCCACGCAGTGCAACCCCCCCCAATGTTTAGTACCAGTGTGAGTTCCATTCACTGGGGGGCTCATGTGGCCCTAAGAGCTTGCACCTGCACTAAGCAGCCAAAGGATCAGGCTCAAAGAGTATATTATTTCCCCTCTAGCTGTAACAGCTGCTTTTTGGAAGCCAGGGCGCTTTCTCGGTTCAATCCCCTATCATGATGGAGCCCTTTTCAAATCCTATCGGGAATGGCTGGTTTTCCTCCTGGCTGGCAGTCAGACCCCATTAAAGCACCACTTGGCATCAGGACAACTCTCCAAGGGCCGGTTGGTTGGCGTTCAGAGCTTCGCAGCTGGCACGCCGTGAAGTCTGATCAGGGGCTGTTGAGAGAGGAAGCACTTAACAGAGAGGCCGGCCTCCTGAGCAGTCAGCTTTGCCCTTGGAGATGGCGCTTGCCTAGGGCGGTTTCCCTGACACTCTCATAGCAGGCCAAAATAGAAGGGTCAGGTAAAAAAGGACTAAAGGTGAAAGCCCTACGTGGGGTGGGAGCCCTTAAGGGGTGCACATAGGAAGAGGAGGGTCCAGAGCATGGATCTGTCCTCTGCCCTTGTATGCATGCCCTCATCTCTGCTCCTGCCCCCAGGGGCCAAATGCAACCCAGGGCTAATCCTTATTTGGCCCCTTTCCAGTGCCTCAATCCGGCTCCTAGACCCAGTTAGTTTCCACCCCTCAAGCACTGAAAGATGGAGCTCAGGGGAAGAAGGGAATATACACAAAGAGTGGGACAGATTCACAAACTGGACCTTCCCTTTTCCTGAGTGCGCCCTAGCTTCCGTGCAGCCCTCGGGGCTGGTACTCATTTTCAAAGTGGTTGCCAAGAGGGGGAAAAAAAGTGCTCCAGCCCGGCCCAGAGACCTGTGTTCTCTGCATTTTCTCCACTGGCAACAAAGGAGGGGGGACCCAGTGAACAACACAGGTCCCTGGGCTAGTGAGGGAGTGTTTGCGCTTGCTAATGCCCCCCCCCCCTCTCTTTTCTGCAGCACCTGCTTGAAGGGCTCATCAGGGTTAACTTTCTGCTACTCCTCAGCTGGGATCTAATTAGGTAGTTGTGGCAGCAGCTGGAGGGGGTGGGGGGCCGGCTGACAATGGGGGTTTGCGTTCCCATGGAGAAAGGAAGAGGAAACTCTATCTTCTGAGCTCCTGGTGATTCCGCACACCCTGGTTCTCATATGTCAGCCTTGCCATCGCACTGGCTTTCTGGTTGAGCAAGTTCTGAGGCTTTAAGAGGTGCTTTCCCGGGACGCTAATGGATGGGCAGCGTGCTGCCCCTTGGGCATGACTCTCGTTTGCTTCAGCTGGGATTTGTGCCAGCGCTAACTGCTACTGCAAGGGTTATCCACCCACAGGATCACACCCAGAATGCCTTTTCTTTGGGCCTGGACTCCTGCATAACAGGAGAGGCTGCCTCCTGATTCAAAGCTGCATTCCTCCCTGCCTTGGGAGCTAGGGACAAGCTTTTTTGTTCTAGAACAGGGATGGAGACGCTGTGGCTCAAGTGTGACCCAGCCACAGCTGATTTTTATTTGGGCCCTTTCCAATTTCTGGATCTGGCCGGGGGGGCATTGCTAGGATGGAGCAGGCCCTCCCTGAGGTACTTAGAAAGTCCTCCTTGGGTGCTCATCACCCATTTGCCCATGGATACATTTCTCATGAGTGTGGGGTAGGGTGAGTCTCAGACCATTCTCTGTCTGCGTGTGACTCAGTCAGTCAGTTTGTCTGCTGGGGGTGTTGCTCCTCTCCTGAGGACTAGGCAGGATCAAAGCCTTGATTCCAATGCGGGTCTAGCAGGGAGCAGTCCAGGGGGGCTGCTACCCCTTTAAGAAGGGAGCTGTGGGGGCCCACCAGAGGGCGGAGCACACCCAAGGGGGTGGCAGAGCCAACCCACAACTGGGGATTAGCCTGTGGGGTAACAGGCTGAAAACCCCTTGTGGCAGAGTGGGCAGGTTACTGGCCCTTTAAGGCTGGAGTGAGGCAGCCTGGCCACGCCCACTCTGCTAGTATATAAGAGAGGAAAGCTGTGTAGGGAACTCAGTCTCTGCCAGAAAGGCAAAGGAACAACAGCTTCCTGAAAGCCTTGCTGGTCTATGTTGTCCAAAGTGCTGCAGGACTGGAGAACCAGTGGGACCCAGGTATAGGGGAGAGGTTATGCCCAGGAGGGAGCCTCTTACCTGGGGAAGGCTTGGCTAGGGCGTGGGGTTGAAGGCCTGGCTGTATGGACTTTAGGGGGTTGGTTATTGGTTTGCTCCAGGGACTGGAGAGAGGGAGCTGGTGCCGTAGGGTGAAGGCGGATGAGCTGGCAGCCCCAGGTACACTGGACTGGATAGGTCCAAATAAAGGACTGAGAACTGAAAGACCCTCTGGATTGTGTGTGGTGTGTCCAGAGAGGGTGGGTTCAGCCGTTACTTCTGGCTGACATGGCGTAGCACAGGGAGAGCTAATTCCCTGGAGTGACACCCTAGTGCCCCGTGTGGCCCTGGGCGAAGCCCCTGTTATACCAGCCCTACACCATGTATTTTTCATAAGTGTTCTCTCTTAAAGAGGAGGTATGGCTACCCTAGTGTGAGGTTGCCAATGCTTAATTTATAAAAAAAATAATTATGAATTGCCAGGGCCCAAACCTGTCTCGCAAGCCATGCCCGTCCCTCATAAGCCACGCCCCCTGCCCCAGAACTTGCTAGAACATGGAAATGACAGCTAGTGATCTAACCGCTAGACTAACCTGCCTCTCTACAACTGAGCATAAAACAGGAGCTCTTGTGATTTGAATCTATATGGTGGGCAGGGGATAGGACCGAGAAGTCATTAATGAAAGCCAAATAAACCATGCAGGGTTCTTCTCACTTTAATTTCTAACCCTGAAATGGCCAATATCGGCCTTTCTCTGGCCTTTCCCATTTCTGGGTAATAATAATAATAATAATATAACTTATTAGGCATGACCAAGGTCATAGCCAAAGGATAATACATAATAAACAATAACCAACAAAAGATAATACATAATAAACAATAACCACACCCAATAATAAAATCTTAACAAGAAAACTAAATCATACAAAGAAGAAATGTTTCCCTATGGAATACAAAATATATACATAAATGAGCAAACAACTGCTCCTCCACCCAAAAAATAATAATCAACGCTCACACTTAAACTCCATGCCTATCTTAAGTCCATCTCTACTTGTGGGCATTTATAATCACTTACCGGCACAGTAAACCTATTCATCGTGGCCATTACAGTCTTCTCATATTAGTTACCAAGCCCCTAAACCAAAATAATAGTACAATCCACCTGCTACGACAAACACATAAACTCAGGGGTTCATCTCAAGTATATAGCTCCCAGCTTCCCAGGCCCTGTAATCAGTACCCCTCTCTGGGCAGATCTCTCCAGGAGGCTCTGTCTCATTACTAGCGCCCTAATGGCAAATTCAGACACTCGCCTGGCTACCTCCATATCTCGAGGGCACAGTAGCTTCCTCAATGATTTATTATCAGACCCCTCACTTTGCTCACCTCTGATCTGTGCAATGGGCCCATCCTCTATCCCAGTGTTTCTCAAGCTGAGGGTCACAGAAGATCTGAGAGGAGCAAGAGAAGGTGCCTGCGAGCTCCACATAATGACTGAGGTAAGGGGAACCTCCCTGTGGCGCCCCCGGTTGAAGAAGCCGTCTTTGGATGTGGACGTACTAACCCTAACCGACCCGTCTCTAACCTTCCCTTTTTAGGGAAGGTTATTGAACGGGCAGTGGCCCTGCAGCTCCAGGCTCACCTGGACAGCATCGGTTTTCTCGACCCCTTTCAATCAGGGTTTTGGCCCGGCCATGGTACGGAGACGGCGTTGATGGCCTTGGTAGATGATCTCTGCCGAGAGATGGATGCAGGACGTTCGACATTACTGGTCCTGCTAGATCTCTTGGCCACGTTGGATACAGTGGACCATGGGCTGCTGTTGAGACGGTTGCGTGACCTGGGGGGTCTGGATGGGACCACCCTCGGTTGGTTCCAGTCATTCCTCTCAGGGAGGACCCAGCGGGTTGTCCTGGGGGCAGAAACACTAGCCCCCGGGCCCTGGACTGTGGTGTTCTGCAAGGTTCAACTTTGTCTCCTTTATTATTTAATGTGTATATGCAGCCCCTGGGGGAGATCGTGAGAAGGTTTGGTGTGCGTTGCCACCAACACGCTGATACCCAGCTTTACCTCTCTCTTTCAGCCGACCCAGGCCCTGCCGTCTCTGTGCTATCTCAGTGTTTGACGGCCGTGGCGAGTTGGCTATGGCAGAGCAGACTGAAACTCAATCCTGATAAGACGGAGGTGATGGTGGTGGGCCGGGCGGGGGCGGTGGTGCCCCCTCTTGTGGAGGGGGTGCGCCCCCTCCGTGGCTCAGCAGGTTCAGAGTCTGGAGGTATTATTGGATGTGGGTCTCCGTCTAGATCGGCAGGTGAATGTGGTGGCGAGGGCGGCTTTCCGCCAGCTGTATCTGGTGCGGAGGCTGCGCCTGTATATCTCCAGACCTGACCTGGCCTCTTTGATCCATGCCTTCACCAGCTCGAGGCTGGACTACTGTAACGCGCTCTACGTGGGGCTTCCCTTGACACTGGCCCGGAGATTGCAGCTAGCGCAGAATGCATCGGCCCGTCTCCTAACAGGGACGGGCCGATGAGAGCACATAACGCCGGTGCTCCGTGTGCTGCACTGGCTGCCTATAATGGGCCGAGCCAGGTTCAAGGTGCTGACATTGATCTATAAGGCCCTGTATGGTCTTGAACCTGGATACCTCGGGGACCGCCTCACCCTCCGTGACTCAGGACGGACTCTCCGGTCCACCGGGGGCGCCTTCTTGGAGGTCCCCCGCGTAAAGCGGGGGGCTACAATGGAGAGGGCGTTCTCGGTGGCTGGGCCCTGGCTGTGGAACTCCCTCCCAGAGGAAGCACGACTGGCCCCGAGTCTGCTGGCCTTCCGTCGGGCCTGCAAGACATGGCTGTTCTCCCAGGCCTTTGGAGGTGGGGAGGGGAGGGTGGGCTAAAAAATTTTGTATGGGGGTATTTTAAAATTGTTTTAAATGTGTGGATTTTTATGTTGGAAGCCGCCCCGAGATGCCGTAGGCATAGGGGGCACAAATGGGATTAATTAAATAAATAAATAATGGGGTGGCAAAGGGAACAGAGTTAAAGAACTAGAGGGAGGGGAAGCTATGGGGGGGGGGG
>QEPC01015423.1:3463565-3520876 GCA_003113815.1 Sphenodon punctatus | reverse complement strand
GGGGAGGCCAGTGAGAAGGAGGTTACAGTAATCGAGGCAAGAGATGACCAGAGCATGAACAAGAGTTTTGGCAGAGGAGACAGAGAGAAAAGGGCGAATCTTAGCAATGTTATGGAGGGAGAAGCGACAGGATTTGGCAACAGTCGATGTAGGGTTTAAAGGAAAGGGGTGAGTCAAAGATGAAACCTAAGCTATGGGATTGGGGGACGGGAAGGATGGTGACCCCGTCGATGGGGAGGAAGGATGAGGGGGGAAGATAAGGAGTTCAGTTTTAGCCATGTTGAGTTGACGTTGAGACATCCAGGTAGAGACGTCAGAGAGACAGCTGGTGAGGCGAGCTTGAATAGATGGAGAGAGAGCTGAGTGTCATAAGCGCAGAGGTGATATTGGATGAACAAAGGTTTTGTTTTTAAGCTTTCTAAAAGCAGAGTCCACCACGCAAATGGCGTTGACAGTTATGGTACGTTCTGATGAACAGATAATTTGATGTATGTATTGTTAGCTATTTTTATAGCTTGAGCAATGTACCTGGTGCTTTACAAATCATCCATTATAGACAGGTCCCTGCCCCAGCAGGGTTACAAACGAAGAGATTTATTATTTATTTAATATTTATTTATTTAATATATTTATATCCCGCCCCTCCTGCAAACAGCTCGGGAGATGAGGGAGAGACAGGCATAGATCCACAAAGTTGCAGGGATGCATGCTTAGCTTAGCTACAGGGGGAAAGAGGAGCCGAAGCAGATGAGGAGGTGGGGAAAGTAGGTTTTCAGGAGGGATTTTGAGGGAGGGCAGGAGCAGAGCGAATGTATTAATGGGCATTAACTAGGGGTGGGCGTAGGCACCTGGAGAAAATTACGGATTTGGATCCTTTACAGATCCAGATCTTTAATTTCCAGATTTCATTAAGGATCTGTATTATGGATCCATATTTAAATACATTAATATAATAAAAATAGATTTAAAAAACCACCATTGCACATGTGCGGAATGGCCACTGGACCGTTCTGTGCATACACCTTTTTTAAAATGGCGGCAGTATCACTGCCTTTTTGGAAAAGAGCGGCTGTTCTGTGCACATGCAAAATGGCCGCCGTGCATGTGGAGACTGGCCGCCCTTCACCAAAATGGCAGCGGCGCTGCTACCGCCGTTTCTGAACATGTATTTATAGATTTAAGACTGAGCGGTAACAGAGGTATTGCGGTTTGGTGGAGCTCGGTATGGGTTAATCTCGGTAAACACCCATCCCTAGTGTTAACACTAGACGAGAGATTCGCCTGCTGAAGTCCGGGGTCCCATGGAGCCTGCACACGGTCACCCCTCGTTGGTTCTGCGCAGCGGATGAGCAGGCATTCCTCCCTGCCGTGCTCCAACGCCCCCGTCCCGCCACAACCACGGCAGTCACTCCCTGGACTGCTCCAATTCCTCGGTCCTGGATCCAGTCTCTACCTCCCCTCCCCAAGCGATGAAAGAGTGAGCCCGGGGCATAGGCAGCTCGTGAGGGATTTTCAGAACTCAGCCACCACGCCTGTGCCACCTCCCTCCCCCCTATTGACAGTTACCATTCATCTATGGCTCAGGGGAAAGGATCAGAGACGAGAGCTTGTGCATAAGGACGGGGGATAGGTTTAGGGCATAGATCCATGATCTGAAACCCCCGTCTTCCTTCCCCCATCCTGAACACCCTTCTTGAGCATCCCTCTTCCCAATGGCTACAGGGCCCTTAGAGGTTGTACTAACTTTCAAAGTGGTCAGTGGGAGGAAAAAGACTCGGGGGGCGAGGAATCTATCCTCTGCCCTTGAATGCGGGCCCTCATCTCCGCCTCCGGGACTGGATCCATGGGTCAGATCCAGGAACTGGAAAAGGCCGGTTATGGGCTGGGTTTGACCTATGGGCTGCAGGCTCCCCCCCCCAACCTACACCCTTTTTAAGAGGGTTTCTAAATTCTAATAATCTCTCAAAAGATCTGTCACTGTCTATCTGGAAAGCTCGGCAGAGAGCCGCTGCCCAGATTCTTAGCTTTTCTTTTAAATGGCTGTCCCTTGGCAAAGCATCAGCCGAGTTTGAGTACTCCTTTCTCTGACGGAATCCAGCTCTGCAGATGTTTACCCCTAAACATTGCAAGTTGGGACTTACCCAGGGGTGGGGTACCTCCGCCCCCAGGGCCAAATGCAACCCGGGGGCTAGTTTTTTAATGGATTCCTTTCCAGTCTCTGGACCCAGTTCCTGCTACCCCCAAGCACTGAAAGACGGAGCTCGGGGAAGGGAGCAGAGATGAGGACATGCTCAGGGGACAGATCCATGATCTGAAGCCTCCTCTTCCTGAGTGCACCCCCTCAAGCTCCCCATCCCCGACTTCTCTGCAGCCCTCCGAACTTGTACTAATTCTCAAAGTGCCCCCTTGGATGAACAAGGTTCTCTACCCTTGCAAATATCTCTGAGCTGCCTAGTTTTCTCTCCTTGGAAACCCTGTGGCCAGTTCTTAAACCGTCCCCTTTATTTTTCTCCTTCTGCAGGATAAAAGCAGCGCCAGCCGCTTTGCAGAAAAGCTTCTGGGTTTTTTTATTATTGTTTAATTATCTTGAGTCTCCTGCTTAAGTGGAAGCTGCTGGTGCACACAATTAATCAGAAAGCGTATTAACGAGCACCCCTCCTCCCCATCTCAGCATCCCTTGCCTGGATTGAAATGCAGCTCCCATCTTCTCGCTCAGGCAGCCTTGCTCCTCCCGGCGCTGCGTGGTTTTATTTCCGTGGGCCGTTAAACTGCGATTGTTCCCATTTCCTCTCCTCCGGGGATTGCTTGCACGTCTCTGTAAGGAGGCAGCGTTGCCGGAGAGGGAGGAGGGAAGTGGAGAATCCTAATTCCAGAGTTTTTTGGCTCCCAGGCCTTGCCTCCGACTTGCTGTGTGACCCTGGGCAAGTTGCTTGACCCAGCTAGAAGTGCTGGCTGCTGTGCTTCTCGCTCACGTGCCTAAGGAAGGGCCCCATGCAGCTCGAAAGCTTGAAGGATCTCACCAACAGATGTTGTTACGGTGGTTGTTAGACTCGATTTATATCCTGCCCTTAACTCGGAGTAGAACCCTGAATAGCTTACAATAAATGCCAAAATACAGCCAGGAGAAAATTGAATATCAAACAAACATACAACCCCCACCCTCCCCGCCCAAACCTCCTTCCTCCCCATGTGCCGTTAATAGTGTTACCATGCCTCCCCTTTAAACAGGATGCTTATGAAAAATACATGTTGCAGGGCTGCACTGGAATCCATGAAGGATCGCCTTATTCCTTGGGCCACCCCGGTGGTTGTCACTGTCAGGGAGCTCCTGGAGGTCCCTCGATAGAGGCGGCTCCATATGGACAGGAGGGCGTTCCCTGCAGCTTCGCTCTCCGGCGGACGTCTGCCTCAGCCCGAATCTTCTTGCCTTCCGCCAGCAGCGTAAAACCTGCTCTTCCATCAGGGATTTGGCAAAGGGGGTGGGGTGGGGGGGAAGGAGGGTATTTAATAATATTTATACACACGTTTTGCGCAGAATTGGTGGTTTTTATATTGTATATTTTTTATTTTGTACTATTTTTTTGTTTGTGTTTTATGGTTTTATATTTGTAAACCACCTTGAGTCTGTCAAGCGAGAGAGGGCGGGATAAAAGTACAAATAAATAAATAAGACAATAATGCAGCCCTGCACCATGTATTTTTAAAGGGGAGGTATGGTAACCCTACTTAACAAAAAAATCAAGTTCAAGAGTCGTTCTTACACTTCCAATTAATGCATGGGCTGGCTTGCAAGTTGACATGTTGGAGATGGCATCTTGCATCCCTTCCAACAGCCCTTGTTTAGGAGGGAGAGTCCCTCTTTGGGTGTTGAATCCCACTGTCCCTCCCGCAGAGGGTCAAAGTCCCTCTTTCAGGAGAGGGGGGGGAAAAGGCCAGGATTCAAGTCTCAGGCCCCTCTTTCCAGGCTGCCACGCAGGAAAAGCCCTTGAGAGGATGGAACAAGAAGACACAGGAATGAGAAGCAGGAGAACATCTGTCCTTCTTTGTGCGTTGGGGATGTCGGAAGAGGTGCGCGTGTGAGAGGGGGTGGAGTTTATTTGCTGTGTGGCGGGGCTTGTCCCTCCGGCTGTTGGAAATGTTAGGAGGTATCCATTGCACTGTATAAGCTCAGTGGCTTGTGGACAGGCATACTAGCGTCCAAGCAGGGATTGTACCCGAGGAACCTTTAACAGGGGTGAGGAACTGCTGACCCATGGGCCAAATCCAGCCTGTAGTTGTTCTCTTAGGTCTGGCCTGTGGATCCAGTTCCTTCCCTCAACTACTTAGAGCAAGCTCTGGGGAAGAGAGCAGAGATCTGGGGATGGATCCATCGCATAGATCCATGATCTGGACCTGCCTCATTCTCCCTCATCCCAAGCTTGCCCCTTTGACTCCCCCCCCCCACCCCCACCCCCAATCTGGCCCTTGGAGCTTGTACCAGTCTTCAAAGTGCCCCACGGGAGGGGAAAGTTTCTTCAGCCCTGCTTCAGCATCACTTAGCGGCATGCAAGCGCACATTTCCAGGGTCCCCACAGTGGCCACGGTTTTCGGTGCGGGGGTGAAGCCGCCTGGGGCTCTGCACATTTTAAAGTCGGCCCTGCCCCCACTCCACTAACCCCTGTTCTTGTGCCCATCTTGCCAGGGTTGGATGCTGACACTAGGGTTGCTTGCCACCTATACAAATTTGTAAGGAACGTTCAAGGCCTGCATTGATGCCTAAGGCCCTGCAACATGTATGTTTCATAAGTGTTCCTCAAATATTTGCAGAGGTGGCAACCGTAGCTGAGAGAGAGGCTGCTGGTTAGTTGCGTGAGCCCGCCAATCCGCCCCACACCATTTAGGGAGAGACGGAGCCTGGGCCCTCTGCATCCGGCCATGGATGGCGGGTTTTGCAGGGTATCGGCAGTAACGGGGTCTGGAAGAGGTTCCAGAGCTGAGTCCTGGCACAAACTAAACCTCAGCTGGAAGAGATGGATGTGCTACTGCAGGCCTTCTTGGGCCACTGGCTGAGCCTGTGGGCGGACCCGTTTCGGGTCGTGCCTCTGGGTGGACCGGAACTCGAGACCCAATTGTCTTTCGCACCTGAGAGCCTGCAGTGCTCGGGACATGGGTGTCTGCAGCTTTAGGAGAAGAGCAACAGGACTTGGCAGGTAATGCTCACTCCAACGTTTGCAAGCAGGGAGATTGTGGTGCAGCTTATAATTCCCGTTTCCAGGACTACTGTCCTGTTGTCTGGTTCTAAGCTAATTTTGTCTGTTTAGGAGGCTCTGGTGAATAACAAGCTGCCAGGCGCTGTACAGCGGGAGGAGAAGGGGATAGATTTGGGGGTAGAATTTAGTAGGCAAAGAATTTGGGAATCTTCCTCAGTCTCTTTAAGGTGCTTGCCTGCTCCTTATTCTTGTAGTGATGGAGATAAAGGAGTTCAGAATATCTTCTTTTATTGGAACACCTTTTGTTGGGGAGCGTGGGCTAGCTTTCGTGCCCTTCCTCAGGCGTGTAGCTTGAAAGCTTGCCTAATCTTGCCAACGTGCCTTAGGAAGGGCTCCATGCAGCTCGAAAGCTTGAATAATCCCACCAACAGACATTATTGTGGTTATTATTAGACTCCATTTATATCCCAGCCTTCTTCAAGCAGGGTGGCTTAGAATAAATGCCAAACTACTGTAAGTACAAAATTGAATATCAAACATACAACCCCTCCCCTGCCCCCCAAAGGCCTTTCCTCCCCACAGTCCCCTTATTCACAGAAATCTTCTTGGTTAAATAACCCCAATTCAAGAGTCGTTCCTACACTTTCAGTATTGCACATTCCCCATAAATATCTCCCCTTTCCCATAAATATCTCTTCCCTGCCTTGCAAGGGGCCATACCCCCTCTCCTCTCCTTACAAGGGACCCAGGGCAATCTTCACTGTTGTCCGTACCCCCCTCGCAAGGGGCTGCAGCAAGCTCTGCCCTCTTCTTCCCCCCCCCCCCCAATTACCCAAACATACATATCCCCTCCCCACAACCATAAAAGTTACAATTCAGGGGGCTGGTTTTTGGCCTCTAAATGGCTGTAGCCCCAAGTATCTGAAAGACCGCCTCTTTCCTTCTGAGGTCAGCCGGAAGCAACCTCTTCCAGGTACCGCCTGCCTGCCAAGTTTCTGCACATCAAGGGCGTGCAGAGAGGTGTTTTCGGTGGCTGCCCCATAATTTTGGAACTCCTTTCCCTTGGAGTCTGAGCCTGTTTTATTTTCCAGAAGTGATGTACGACCTTTCTGTTTGGCCGGGCATTTGTCAGGCAGGGATAGGGTTGGGTGGGATTAGGGGGATCTTTTTAGATGTTGGAAGTGGCCCTGAGTCTTAATGAGAAAAGTGAGATGTATATTTGAATAAATACCCAAAGGCAGAAAGCGATTAGCAGCATGATCTGCCAGTTAGATAGTGTTGGCATAGGCGTTAGGGGGTGGAGGGGACCATAATTGGGACATAAGCCACGGTCCACCGCAACCTTGCTTCACCACGGATCAGGCGTCTCAGAGCTGTCGTGTCTCACAAGCCAGGCTGGCTGTTGTTTGTCTTGGCGTCCTAGGACAAGTTCGATCTTCTCTCCTTTTCCTCCCCGGCAGTTCAGGCCCCTAACTGGGTGCTTGCGTGTTCTCTCTGCTAAAGCTCCCGTGCATAAATATAGCTCATTCCATAAGGCCAATTTAGCATCTCTTTCTCTGTCATTCTGGATGCAGCTCCGCCCTTGCTGCTTTGGCAAGAGGGAACGCCAGATCCCTTGTGGGCAGGGAAGTTCAGCTTTTGTTCCCAGGAAGAGCGTGTCAGAGTAGTTGAAAAGAACGATGCTCCTTTTTATAGAGGCCGAGCCCCTTTTAGGAGGCAACGGATTGGATTTTTATTTATTTATTTTATTAATGTAAAATTTTATCCCGTTCTTCCCTAAAGGTTAAGGGTGACACTTTTGAAACGTGACTTATTGTTTTGGGTGCCTGGTATGAAATACTTTTAATGGGGGGGGAAACCTTCTCCCTATTGCAGGCAGTGGTGCTCCATGCTGCACCATGGGCCCACTTGAGTGCCCTACAGACCTGCCCCAGTGCACCCTAGCCCCCCAGCCTGCAGGGCACTCTTGATGGCCTTACTCCCCCTCTCTCTTCTGCCCTTGTTTCCCCAATACGTTTGTCACGGGTTGGAGGTCCGCACCCCCACTTTACCGGGTTTGAGTGACTCAGTTTCCCTGGCTTACAGCCCACTTGAATCCGTTTTCTTTCTGGCTGATTCAGTTCTGCAGCAGGGACAGCCCCTTTGTCACCCAAGGGCCCGATCCTTCCCATTTACAGACTCTTTCTCTCTGGGGTCCCAAGAGCTTGAGAGCCCTGGTTGCTCACTTGTGTTTCCAGTGTTCGACACAGACACTTCTTCATGAAGATAAGAAGTCAGTTTATTGATTTACATAAGCAAGATAGTTGATACAGAGTGGTTACTAGAAATTAAAGGTAAATATAACGCATTCCTGATCTATACTGGGTTGAGTTCCTAAATAAACATCTTACCCTACAAGGTCCATAAGTTCTGGTTCCTCAGTCATAGATGTAGAATGACTGGGCACTGGTCTCTTAGTTGGTAGAAAGCAAAATCATGCCTCTCTGTCCATGGTTCGACTCAGCCCTCCTGGCTGCAAGATGTTGAGTCAGTTCCCAATAGTCCCTTTCCCTTCTGGGGTACAACTCCTTATATCCTTAGGAGGAAACCCCTCATATCGTCTCGAGGCTTTTAGAATTCCTTTTGTTCTTTCTATCAGCTTTCTGTGTCTCTTGCACAGAGGCAATGGCTGCCTGCATTAGCATTTTAAATGTCTCTGGCCATCCGTCTGGGGTGAATCCACAGCTGTCTTGCCATTTCCTGGCGCTTCATCACGAAACGAGTTTTACAGTTCTTAATTGTAACATTACATACATGTTGAACCTTTTGCTGTACATATTTACTAGACTTGTAGTCTACATGTAGGCCAGTATCACACGTGTGTGACCCTATGTTCCTCCGTGACAATGTTCCCACCGAGAAGCTTCGCTCTTCCTCTGCCACCACCCTCCCGCAGATTTCCTGCTCCCTGAACTGCCTCCGTCCTCTCTCAGGCTTCCCCCTAAGCCTGGAGCCAATGCAGGCCCTACAACATGAATTTTTCATAAGTGCTCTTTTTAAAATGTGCCTAGTTGGAAACCCTAGTTGCAACTTCTCATGACTCGGCCCTGGGATTCCCATTTTGGCCTGTGCAAGTCTCCGGGTCAACTGGCAAGAATGTAAGCTCCTTGGGGCAGGGAACTGTCTCTAATAACGGTACAGGGCCAGGCATGTTGTTGGAGCGATATAAAAACTTAAACGATAGATAAAAATGGGGAGCAGGCTGTGAGTTCCCCACTCCTACTCTTCAGCCACCTTCCACTAACTGAGAGGCTGTCGCAGAGAGGGTGGCAAAGACTTGTTCGCTCCTGCCCCTCAAGGCCAGACTAGAAATAATGGGCTCAAATGACAAGAAAGCAGATTTTGGTTAAACATTAGGAAGAACTACCTAACGGTAAGCGCTGTTATTGCCTAGGGAGGTGGTGGGTCCTGTCTCCTTTGCTGGAAGTTTTCAGACAGAGGCTGGATGCCCATCTGTAGGGGGTGCTGTAGCTGTGGATTTCCTGCATTGAGCAGGGGGCTGGACTAGATGCCCTCTGATGTCCCTTCCAACTCTGATTCTATACTTTAGAGACCTGGTTTTAGTTTAGGAAGGAGATGACTGAGAGGAACAAGGCTGGCCTTAGCACAGGATGCGACTGCCCTGGGCCCCACAATTTTTTTTCTACTTCTGAAGGCTCAGCAGTGGCCTGTGGAACCCCCATCCACTTCCTCTCAGCAGCGCCCCAAACACAGCCACCTGTGGGGCGCCGCAGAGAGTGCCCCAAGGGGGGGCAGTGCCTGCGTTTTATCACGGCTGTGGAGAAGGGGAATGTGGAACTGTTGTTCCCACCGAATCGGAACTAGAGCGCGCCTGACAGTGAGTAGGTTGCAGGGGGGAAGAAACAAGCAAAAGAAAATGCTTTTTTCATACAGCTCACTATAAACCTGTGGAACTCCTTGCCTTTGGAATTTGGGAAGGCTACTACTATATCTGGGTTCAAAAAAACCCTATTGGTTAAGTTCATGGAGGGTAAGTCAGTGTCTATTAGCCAAGCTGGCCATGGAGGGTCCTGCAACCTCCTGCTCGGGGTGCTCCTAAAAGTGACCCACTGGAGTCTGGAAATAGGGAACCTGTCTTGTATCCTCTTTCTGTTGCATCTGGTATTGGCTGCTGTCGGAGACAGGATACGAGTCGGGCGTAACAAGGTGGGAATGGGCCCCCTGCTGGGGCACTCCACTCCAGTGTGCATCTGTATTCTGCATGTGTGGGGGCCTAGGTACAACTATTATCTGTTATAGCTGTGCCCCTGATACTAGAGAGACAATTGCCTGACCCAGTATGGCAGTTCTTATGAATTATTCAGGAACCGAGTCCCAGGTCAGGATTTTAAAAAAAGTGACTAGCAATTTTGGTTGCCTGCATTTGCGTCCCCACCCCCTTGTATCTTCAACTTGAGACCTTAACAGGCCTGACTTTCAGAGCACCGACACTGCAAATTGGATCCAATCAATGCGAGTCAAATCAGGCATTCAGAATAATGAATCAGTTTTGCAAACCAGATCCCCCCCCAGTTCCTGGGAATGTGCTGGTAACAAAATGCTGGCTCAGTCTGCTGAGCTTGCAGCCAGTGAGTTGTGTGCCCTAGTCGGATGTGTAAGGGCTTTATGTGGCCAAATTAACCATTAGAGCGGCTCGTACCCAACCCTGTTGGGCTTCCCGATTGGGATCACCCATCTCCAATGCTGTGGCAGAAGACTTTCCGTTCTAAACTTAGGATGTTTAGAAAACCAAAGCAGGGGGGTTAGATGGCTACGGGGCTGATGGATTACAATAGTAAATTGCTTTGTTTTAAAAAATTAAATCCAGGAGGTTGTCCACAGCCAGGGGTGTAGCTACCATAGGTGCAGCTGCATCGGGGCCCACACGCATGGAGAATGCATCTGCACAGTGGAGCAGAGTGCCCCAGCAGGGGCCCATTCCATCTTCTGCCCCAGCAGGGGCCCATTCCCACCTAGCTACACCCCTGTCCACAGCTCGGTGCTAGAAATGATTAGGGGTGGGGAAGGGTTGCTGACAGACGAATGTTGTGGAGGGTCATTCCTGCTGACTTTCCCCCAGTGTTTGAGACACCCTACACAGAGAAGATCCATCAACTGCAAACTGCCTCCCATGCTTCTAGGATCCGCAGAGGCCATTTAGTTCATCCCCTTGCTCCAAGGCAGGATGCCTCCATACCAGCGATGGGGAACCATTTCCCTCCCAGGGGCCACTTTGAAAATGAGTACAAGCTCAGAGAGCCACATAGAAGATGGAGGCAGAGGTACACTCAGGAAGAGGTGTCCAAATCATGGAACTGTCCCCTCTCCTTAGGTACATGCCCTTATCTCTGCTCCCTTCCCCTGAGCTCTGTCTCTCAGTGCTTGGGGGAAGAACTAGGGGCCAGATCCAGGTACTGGAAAGGGACCAAATAAAAACCAGCCATGACCTTAGGGTTTCCCACCCCGACTGATGCTAAGGGTGTCCAGAGTTCCTAACCCCAAGAGCCGTGTACCACTATGGCTGAGACGCACAGGAATGCACAGAACTGTAACTAGCCTATGACGAACATGGTGGTGACCACAGGTGCATTTACATGAGGGGCGCCAACCAGCCATGCCCCAGAACAGTGGAATCATCAGCTGTTTCACTGCAGCTGCCTGCCCCAGACTCCTTTCACTTCTGCTTCTGCCCGCCAGTGTAAGCAGGATTGCTTAGCCAGTACTAATGGGTGGATGTGGGGGGACTCGGCCCCCTGCTGTGGGAAGGCCTTGCACCTACCCATTAATACTGGCTAAGCACTAAGGGAGTCTAGGGCAGGCAGCCGCAGGACAACAGATACATAGCTGATTATTCAGCTGCCCTGGGGCGCAGTTGGTTGGCGCCCCTCATGTAAATACACCCGGGGCTACCACCACATTGGCCATAGGCTAGTTACGGCTCTGGGAAAGCACACATACAAATCTCTCCTGCTTTGTGATTGGCTGGCAGAACCTGTGCTCTGCAGTCCTGGCTGCTGAGAGTTAGGTGCAAAGAAGGAAGACTCAGGACCATGTAGGCAGCATGGGGCCCACGACCAGCCCTGACTGAGAGCCACGCTTGAGCTGCCCCAAGAGCCATATTATTATTATTTTTATTATTTTATTATAATACACATTTCTATAGCGCCGGTCCTGTACCTGGTGCTGTACAGAACATAGAAATAAACGCGGTCCCTGCCTGTGGCTTACAAGCTAAAAGACAAGGAGGGGGAGACAGGGAGAGGGGACGAGACAACCATTCAAGTGGATGCGAAGTCTCAGGTGCGTGTGCTTGGCTTGGTTACATATGCGACTCCTGAACCCAGTGCTTGGCCCTATACGTTAAGCATCACAGTTAGAGGTTTGACAGATGATATTTGAAAGCCTCTGCTCCTCTTGGAGATTCCACAGCCTCCCTGGGCAACTGACTTTTTTTTGGGGGGGGGAGGTGGAGGGAGAGCGTGGCTATAATTGTATAATTGTTGATGGATACTGCTGTGAGCTGCCTGTGGCAGGAGGATCGGGATATTAAATCTTTTAATAAAAATTAAAAATGTTCTTGCAGATAGGAAGGTTTTCCTAATATTTAACCAGAATCTTCCTTGCTGCAGGGCCCATTCACCTCTTGTTCTGTTTTCTGCAGCGGCAGAGAACGAATGCTCATCTTCTTTGTGGAGCTGCCGAGACGTTTGAAAATACAGTTTGTATCTGCCCCCTCCTTAGCTGCCTTTTATCTAGGCTAAAAGCACCCAGTTCCTTCAGCCATTTCTCGCCTTCCAACCCCTTTATCGGCTCCCGAATTCTCTCCAATTTGTCAACATCCTCCTTGAAGTGCGATGCCCCAGACTGAACCGAATACATACTCTAGGGTTGATTAAAAAATGGTAATGTTACCTCCCAGATCTTGGAAATGAGGCATTTCTTACTATTATGTATTTATCTACATAGGACCAGGCTCCTGCTTGACATGGAAAGGAAAGGGAGTAGGAGTGGGTGGGGCTAAACTCAAACTTCAGCTCCAGCAGCTCGGGCTGAGCTGGTGGATTATGGCAGGGAGCTATTACTACTGCATCCCCTGACCCAGTGTAAGGGCCTTTGAAATGCTTTGCCTACGGCTCTGTAAAACATAAAGCCACTACTGTGGGCGGGAACAGACTGCACGGGGTCCATTCCCTGTCTCTCCCAGCGCAATAACTCGGGTGGCTTCCAAGCAAAGCCCTCGGGGATAAATTGCAGCTTCCTGTGACTTTTGTTCTGCAGAGCTATTGTCCCAGCGGTGAGCCAGGAAGCCTTTAAAAACCTTTTGAATTGGGTCTCTCTCTCTCTGTCTCCTGCTGTGCCTTTTACACGGCTGCCCCTCTTGTTTGCTCCTGACCTGCCCTTTGCTCCCCTCCTCATTCCTTTATCTGAGTTAAATATATGGGAGTGGGGGTGATTGTTCAGAGCAAGCAGGGTTGCTGTGGTTGGACCCTGTATCTTTAGGGATCTCTCATATTTTAGAACAGGCCCCCCCTCCCTGGTAGCACCATAGAACAGAAACCCTGCCACAGGGAGCTACCAAATCCCCCATAGAACAAACACACACACACACACACCCCCATAGCTCCACAGAGCCCCCGAGAACAGAGATTGCTTCACAACTCCGCAGACCACCCCCGTGGCGCCACAGAGCCCCCATATAATAGATGCCCCATAGGACACACACACACACCCGATCCCCTCCCAGCATCACCCCACTCTCCGTTGACACTTTGAAATACTGTGGCTTGGGTACCTTTGTCTTTAAATTTTTCTGTGTGGAAGATTTAAAAAAAAAAACAACCCCAACTCTCTCTGGTTCTGCTGTGTTTATCAGAGTCAAGGTTTTTCCTGCAGATATGGCTGGTGTGGGTCAATTGTTCCTAAACAGCTATCTTCACTTCCTGTTGCGGCGTGTTGCTGGGGGCTGTTCATCAGCTGTGGCGTTCCACCCCAGAAGGGAGTCGCTGCGCGTTTTGCTATCTTGGATTTCGATCCAAAAGTGCAAAGGCCCTAATGGAGACAGATAGGCCAAGCTTTCTTGGATGAAAGGAGTGGGGAACCTTTTCCCTCCTGGGGGGGTGGGGGGGGCACTTTAAATTAGTACAAGCTCCAAGGGATGCATAGAAGTTAGGGGTGAGGGTGCACTCCAGAAAAAGAGAGCCCAGATCATGGATTTGTGCTGTGGATCAGTTCCCTCCTCTCTGCTTCCTTACCCCGGGCTCAGTTTTTCAGTGGTCAGGTCCAGGAACTGGAAAGGAGCCATAAAGAAACTTGCCACCGGCTGCATTTGACTCCCAGGCCCGAAGTTCCCCCCCCCTGATGTAAATGCTAGCTGGTTATCTGGCCCTGGTTGCGTGTGGTGAGTAAGCTTGGCTGATGAAATACTTTGTTTGGCAACAGTCTTCTGCTGTGACCCATTGTCCTGGGTAAATAAGTAACTGAAAGTCGGGGCATGGAAATGGGGAGGGAACTTCCTACGGGCCGAGTGACCAGATGGCTTTTTGAATCCTAAGGCTGATCATGCTGCAGGGGGCCCAGGAATGGGAGGTGAGTTCGTCCGACCCCGAGATGGTTTGTGTCCAACATTTCAGACGGGGCCCTTTGTAGATATCGGCGCTTGCTGTGGTGATGGGCGCAGAGCAAAGTCTAGGCGAAGGCGGAACTGGGAGTCGGGGGGCTGCCCCAAACGACTGGCTTCTGTTGTGATGACCCTGCTTCCTTGCTGTTGATGAGTGACTCTACGCGAGGATCCTTTTCCCTCTCAGGGGCCACGTCTGAAAATGAGTCTAAGGGCTGCCTAAAGTGTGCGCTCAGGAAGAGGAGGGTCCAGGCCATGGATCTGTCCCCTTTCCTTGCGTGCAGGCCCTCCTCTCGGCCCTGGGATCAGTCTTTCAGTGCTTGGGGGTAGGAACTGGATCCAGGAGCCTGAAAGGGGCCAGATAAAAATGAGCTTGTAGGCTGCATTGGGCCGCCTCCGCCCCCATTCTACGCGCTATATTAAACACAGGGAGGAAAAGGAAATAACCCTGTGCTACTCTCTGACCTCATCCTGCAGTAGAGCCGTTGTATGTTGCTCTACGTTTACGCTGCCACCCTATGGACTCTGTCCACCAGGGGGAGCCCTTTGGGTGGCAGCATAAACATGGGACCTATGCCAGTGAGCTGATTGGGGGGGGGGCCTGTTGCCCAACTGCTTCTGGGTCTCTTCCTGAGTTCCCCGGATACGTTCTGCTCCGCAAACCCGCATACATGCTGTTGCAGAACAGAGTGTTTTGCCAACTGGCGTTGGAATCGCCAGATGGGGGTGGGTGGGTTCCCATGTTAAGTGGCTGGAGTGGTGGCACGTGTTGTGATGAATCCTTGCAGGACTGGTGCCACTCACAGTTTTTGCCTGCCACCTTGACTACGTTGGTGACTTCTGGCTGTTGGCTCTCTGTCTCTGGGCAGATTGTTCTGTTTTTTAATGGAACGCTGTTTTTTGTTGTTGTTTTTTTAAAGCGAGTAACATTCCCCTTTTCCTAACGGGGGAGTTGGTGTGTATCCATCAAACGCAGCCCGTGTAGGTTGGTGGGAAAGGTGGGAGATCAGGGTTCGAATCTTGCCTTGGCCATGAACTCGCTGGGTGGCCTTGGGAAAATCGCTCACTTGGCCTCGGTTTTCTACCCCCTCCCTTGTAACTGAGCCAAATACATGCACCTGCAACGTGTCAGCTTCACGCATGTATAGCCTTGTCTCGCCTAGACTGTAAGCCCCTTGGGGCAGGGACCTCTGTCTAGTCATGTCCTGGGCCAGGTACATATCTAATGATGAGCAATCCCACAGGAGTCTTGAGAGGGTGAACTGGGATAATGCACTTTGAACGCTGAAAGCGCTGGATAAATGATAGAGGGGTGGGGTGGGGAACCTTTCCCCTCCTGGGGTCCCTTCGATAATTAGTACAAACTCTGAGGGCTGCGTAGAAGTCGGGGGGTGTTTAAGAGGTGTGCTCCAGGAGGGTCCAAATCCTGGACCTGTCCTAATGTGCCCTCGTCTCTCTGCTGCATTACCCTGAGCCCGGTCCTTCAGTGCTTGAGGGGAGAGAGACTGGATCCAGGAACTGGACAGGGACCACATTTAAAAACTAGGCGTGGGCTGCATTTGGCCTCCGGGCCTGAGGTTCCCTGTCTCTGTGATCGATAGTAATAAAAGAAATGGACGGACTCGACCACTTTTGCACAGGTTCCCAGCTTCTGTAGATCCGGCACTTGACGGGGGCTGGGTGTTCTTGGGCATTTGGCTTGTGGGCCTGAGTGTTGGAAGGGACCCCGAGGGTCATCTAGTCGAACCCCCTGCTTGGATGCAGGACGGCAACCGTTACAATCAACTTCTCGGACAGACGGCCGGCTGGCTGTCCAGCCTCTTCTTGGAAACCTCCAGTGATGGAGAGCCTACAACCGCCCTAGGCAGCCTGTTCCATTGCTGCACAGCTTATTGCTAGGAAAGTTTCCCTGATATTTAACTGAAATCTCTCTTCCTGTAACTTGAGTTTGTTATTTATAGTCCTGCCCTCTGTAGTTCCTTGCTGGCTTCTTGGGGGCAGCCCTTGAGTTAGCTGAAGACTGCTATCCTGTCTCCCCTTCATCTTCTCTTTGCTAGGCTAAACATACCCAGTTCCTTCAGCCTTTCCTCATAAGACTTTTCCCCCCAAAATGCTTTATCCTCTTTCTCGGTCCTTTGCCGAACTTGTTCCAGTGTGCTACTGTCCTTAAAATGAGGTGCCCCAAAGTGGACCCAGTACTCCAGGTGGGGTGTAGCTATAACAGGTGCAGCGGCCCCGGGCGCCCACATGCATGGACTGTATACGCGCACGCTGGAGTGGGGTAGGGTTGCCACCTATGCAAACCTTTTAAGGAACACTTATGAAAAAATACGTGCTGCAGGCCCTGCTTAGGTGCCGCTGCAGGCCCTGCAACATGTATTTTCCATAAGTGTTCCTTAAAAAATTGCATAGGTGGCCCGCCCTAGAGTGGAGTGCGCAGACAACAGCCCCCTTCCCTGTCTCCCCTCCCCCTGTCTTTAGCTCTTGGGCAGGGACTGTGTCTATTTTATTCTCTGTAAAGCACCAGGTACATTGCTGGTGCTATAAAAATGCTTATTTAATAATAATATGCCCACCTAGCTGTGCTCCTGGGTCTGCTCAGTGATGGATTCTCTCAGCCAGGGTTTTCTCCATTTAATCAGCATGAACTCTTCAGTTCCCTGGACCCCAGCAGAGAACCACCCCCTCCCAAAAGGAGATTCAAACAAACCCATCCAGTTGCGCCCCCCCCTGCAGGACAAGTGGTGGCGGGAGAGCGGCATTTGGGCGCCCTAGATCCGTTTGTTTATTTGCCCAAGGGCAAAGGTCAGGAAAGACAAAAGCATCTCATTTTCTTCCTCCCCCCTAAGCTCCTGCAGAGATAAACCCGCTGCCCTGCTGGGGCTCCGGCCACTCATTCCGATCCCCCTGCTCTCGCCGGGGCCGCTCGCCAGCCAGCGCTTTGCAAGCAACCGCCTCCTTTTCGGAAAAGTTTCTCCCTCTGTCTCTGTGTCTGTGTCTGGTGGTTTTGGAAGGTAGGTGGGTGTGAAACAAGCTGGGCTCGTTCCTTTCTTGTCTCCTCCCCGGCTTTGGCAGAGGAGGGGACTGATTTGAATAGCGTTCATCAAACTCACATTGGCAGCAGCCCCGTCTAACTTCCTGCGCTGGAGACCGAGAAGGAGGCAGAGCCCCCGGGACTCTCCGCGCTTCCACCCCGCTCCTAGGGCGCCCCTCTTTCGGGGGGTGGGTTTGGTTCCCCCCCCCCCTTTAATGCTCAATCCATTGCATCTGGACCCAGCCAGAGGGGGGAGCCGGTCTGAGCCATTGCGGGCTGCTTGGCTGCCTCGTCGGACTAATATGTCTCGGATCGAGTCGCTGGCCCGAGCTAGGAGCGATCGTACAAAGGAGAACGCCTCGAAGGTGCGTCCCTGGGAGGCTTGGCTGGGGGGAGTGTGTGTGGGGCAGGCACCCGAGGTGGCGGGGGTTTCCTCTCTCCAGCTCACGCGGTGGGACCCACGCCGCGGTGGGGTGAGCGTGTCGGGGAGAGAGTTTGTGGCGAGGGGACCCGCTTCTCCGAGTGGTGGCTTCTCTGATGGGTTCGCTCTCTTGGGGTTTTCAAACTCAAGTGGTGGGGAAAACGGGGGGAGAAACCACTTGTTCCCAAGTCTGCTCTGCCCCCCCCTTCTCTTTTTTTAGCACCCCCCCCCCAAAAAAATGGGATTCTCGTTTCACCTTTCCAGTAGAGAAATGTTATGGGTACACTGGCAAGATGCTTTTTGGGGCTCTCTTTGTTGGGGGGGGGAGCAGTGGACGTTTTGGGGGAGGCTATAGCCTCCTAAAATTTTTCCAAAAGTTTTACAGGCGCCCCCCACCATTTCATCAAGATGGGGTGCCCAACTGTTGAACCCAGCGTCTCCCCCCCCCCCAAAAATAAACCCACTGGCCACCCTCTAGCATTCTAAACTTCGCTTCCTCTCAGCAGCGGTTTTAGGCTTCAGAAGTATTGCAGGGCAAGGAATTGGATTGTCTTATGCTTTCCTGATCAGCCGTTGCCTGGGCTTGATTTTCTTTTTCTCTGTGTGAATAAGAATGGTTTTATTTAATTGGGTGGTTTAGACAAGCAGGGAGTAAAGTGGTGTCTCCAGATGGCACCGTTTTTGGAAGAGGAAGAGCACGAGGGAACAAGATTTGAGTTCTCAGCCGCTGGAGCTGGGGAGGGGTGTCTAAATTTAGTTCCTTTGTAAGGACTACAGGGGTGGTTCTCTGATGGTCTGGCTGGGTATTGGGGGTGGTTCTGAATCCCGCTCATAGCTAGGACATTGGCATGGGGGGGGGCGGGGGGCAGTTCAAAAACTCATGCACTTTGTTAAAATGTATTCTTAGTCCAAAGCCTTAACAAAATCAAGAAAAATTAAGTTTTGAGATAATTTTTTTTCTGTTTTAAGGGAAAACAAATGAGAGATGTATGTGTGATCAATATAATGAATATTTAACCCAGCCATAGGGAACGTCCAAGCCCACGGGTCTAATGTGCCCTATGACTAGTTTTTTATTTGGGCAGCGTTCCAGTTTCTGGATCCGGCCCCGGATCGAGTTCCTGCCCCCCAAGCACTGGAAGAGCGAGATGGGGAGCAGAGATGAGGGCCTGCACGCAAGGACAGGGGACAGATCCATGGTCTAAACCCTCCTCTTCCTGAGTGCACCCCTTAAGCATCCCCACCTGCAGCTTCTGTGCAGCCCTCTGAGCTTGTACTAATTTCCAGAGAGGCCCCTGGAAGGCAAAAGTTTCCCCATTCCTGATTTAAGCATTAAAAAATTGGAGGGGGGGGGATGATTTGCCGGTGGAAGCATCTTCCCCCCCCCCCCCCAAGTCTGTTCCAAATGTTCTTTTGAGACCATGAGGGATCCGGACTGGAACGCACGTCTTGAAAGAAATGTACAGATATCTTAAAAACCATGTGAAGTGGCCCTTTCCTGTCTGTAAAAGGCAATTTCCTCCTCCCCACCATCTGAAATGGCTTTTGAACAGCTTTTTCCTCAAGAGAAACCCAATCGGATTTAAAAATCCGCCCCATCTCCTGCCCGCCACACGCAGGCAGAGTTGGGTGTTGTGCTTTTATAGCCTGGGGGAACCTCTGCAATGAGGTAAAGGGAAGCCATTCTCCCCTGCAGCACCCCTACCTTGTTCTCCCCGCCCCCCACTTCCCTAATTAACCCTCTCACTCAGCCCTGCCCCCTTATATCCTGAAGGGAGGGGGGGGGGTTGTTTCCTGTGCTACTGTGTTCTGCCACGTGGGGCTATTTATCAGCTCCCTGCACAAAGAGGCCATTTCTGGGGCCATGTGATGGTTCCTGGAATGGTCATTTTAAAAAAACAAAAAACAACCTTGCTGAGCTTAAAATAACCCCCATCTTCATAAAAAGTGTCAGTCCCCTCTCCCCCCCCGAAAGTCCCTGCATCGATGCACAGGGGCACTGGTTGATGAAGGATCTGGCCCAAGGAACTTTGCTTTCCTACAGCAGGGAGTGGGGAGCCTCCGGCCTGGGGGGCCAAATGCAGCTCACAGCTGGTTTCCATGTGGCCCCTTTCCAATTCCTGGATCTGGCCCCTGGATCAGGTTCCTACCTCCCCTCCAAGCACATGGCCCTGAGTTAGTTAGTTCGTGTTTTGTTTTGTTGTGTAGCCGTAGCTATTACAATATATAAATCCTATAATAAAACATTTTGGTCGTTTGCAAAAACAACCCAAGCACAACCAATTGCAGCATTATAAATTTACCTATTGGCAACAGGTCTTTGATACGAGGAAAGAATTAGTCGTTTCCGTAAGGCAGCTGAGCCAAAGGATGCGACTGCTCTTGTTACACCAGAGTCCATAGGGTTAAGAAACTCCCGTAGGAGAGTAATAAGATGACAGCCATGATCAATTGGAGATGTAATACCCCAAAATTTACTTCTCAAATCCGAAAGGACAGGACATCAAAAAAGAATATGACAGACTGTATCTATCCGTCTCCTCACAGAAGATATAATAGCGATTTTCCGTTGGGATCCCAGCATACCGGCCCTCGAGGAGAACTGGGGAATAGGAGTTGCAGCTAAACTTAGAAAACACCAATTTTGCACTAGGGTCTGGCCACACAAATAGATAACTAAGCCTAGCATTGGAGGGTTCTGGGGAAAAATAAACAGGGGCAGCCCTTTGATCTTTTAAAAGGATGCTCAGTCTGGAGCTCTTGATCACCTAGTCTCCTAACAGTGAGGGACATAGCACCCTCAGGCCCCACACTTTTAAGAGATTCCTTAGAGTATCCTAACCTATGAACCTCCAACTCAACTATTTCCTCCCAGGAGCCCAAAAGGCCATGCTTGATGACTAAACTAAGAAGAGATCTGTCCTGCAGAGGGTAGAGAAAAACCTTTGCCTAATACTTAAGTAGCATCCACATGGCAACCTGTCTGATAGTAGGTCAAAAAGTTTCTGCTCTTAAAACTGCTGTATGGCCTTTTGGAGCTTGTACTCCTTTTCAGAGTGGCCCCTGGAAGGGGAAAAACGTCTTCACCCCTGGCCTACAGAGTTGTGAAATTCGAGAGGAGTTAAATCCCCCCTGAGGCGTTTTCCAGAGACAAAGAAAGACTTGTTTTTTTATGTAGCCATACATTTGGCAAGTGGGGATAGGGCTGAAAGGGGATTTTTAACTGGTTTGATGCATCTCTATTTTATAGCTCTTTCTGTATGTTGCGACTAGGGCTGAAACGATTCTCACCGATTAATCACGGTTCTCGACTAGTTTTTAGTGAGAATCGAGAAAGCACCAACACTTCCTTGGTCGAGAACGTTTCTCGATTTACCGTATACTGATTTAGCATGTACCACGGTCATCCTGGTAATGTGCATGAGCAAAATGGCTGCCTTTTCCCAAAACAGTGGTGACGCTGCTGGTGCCGTCTTGGAAGTGGGCTGCGCATGCACAGAACAGCTGCAGCGGACCATTTTGCGCATGCGCGTTACCGGGATGAACATGGTAAGCTGTACACGGTAAATTGGTGCATGGTAAACTTGGACGAGATTCTTGTCAGGATCTCGAACCATTACCAAGATCTTCCCGAGATCTCCCTAACGGTTCTTGTGAGATTTTTTGCGAGAAACAAATTGACTCTAGTTTCAGTCCTAGTTGTGACCTGTTCAAGGATTGGGTGGGATACAAATTTAAATAAAACCAGATTCCATGCTGGTAGAGCTTACAGCGAAGGGGTGCGGGGCTCCCATTGTACTGGGTGCTGTATAGAAATAACAGGTTAATGCATGGTAAATAGAGATGGGGGGGATTGTTATCAGTTCAATCTGATTTGTCTGTTTTTGGGGTGAATCAGACTGATCCAGTTTGAGATGAGGGGCGGGATCCAATCTTCCCCCCGGCGAGTCCCTGGAGTGGCACTTGCGGTTTCCGCTTTCCCCGGGCCCCTGCCTGTCTCGTCTGTCCTAGCACCTGTGACAGCAGCAACGCTACTGGGGAGGCGGAACTGGGAGTAGAGGGGTCAAGCAGGGGAGGGGGGTAGTTTGCACTTACTGGGCTTTTCTTCCCAAGCTCCAGTGACCCACATGGTGCCCAGCGCCAGGTCTAGGGGAGGCAGAACTGGGGGCGGACGCATGACTTTAAACTGCATTGGTCGGAATCCAGTTCCAATTAATACGGTTTAAATCCGAATTGAAGATCGGTTGGTCCGATACTGAACCGATGTTGATTTTTCGATACGATTTCCCATCTCTAATGGCAAATGGGGTGGTTGCACCGTGTTTACTAGTCCAGGGAACACCTAGACTTTGCCAATGGCTACAGGGGCGTAGCTGATAGGTGCAGCAGCACTGGAATCCATGACCCACACAGCCCCCCCCCTGCAGTGGAGTGCCCCAGCAGGGGCCCATTCCCACCTAGCTATCCTCCCGGCTAGCTATCGTATCGGTCTGTCTGCACGTCTGTTAATCCTAGACATACGCACAGGGTGATGGTTGTGCCCTGCCTTGGAAATCGGGGGGAGGAACCTTTCCCCACCCCCAGGAGCCACTTTGAAAATTACTTCGCATCCCTCGGAGCTTGCACTAAGATGTTGGGGGGGGGGGGGGTGTAAGAGGTGCACTCAGGATCGGGAGGGTCCAGATTATGGATCTGTCCTCTATCCTGTGCAGGCCCTCCTCTCTGCCCCCTTCCCCTGAGCTCAGTCTCCGTGCTTGGGGTGGGAGCTGGAACGGGATCCAGGAACTGGAAAGGGACCATATAAAAACTCGCCCTGGGCCACATTTGGCTCCTGGTCTGAGGTTCCCTACCCCAGTCTCAATAGACGAGGCAGACAATGGGGTGGGATGAGGAAATGTGTGTCCAGAGACAGGAAGGGACTTGCTTGCAGGGATAGAAGATATTGCCTATTTTAAGGTCCGTCCGTTATTTCAAAACCCCATAGCCCCACGTAGCAGAGGCCCCCACAACTCCCTAGATCCCCATGGAACAGATGCCCCCATAGCTCCATCGTGCCCTTAGTTTGAGTCTGACCTGGTCGGTCGTCTAACCCAAGGGCAGACTGTACTCCACCAACCTCTTCCTACAGAGCTATCCCATTGACGTCCTCTTGAGTTTAGGGTTGCCATGTATGCACATTTGTAAAGGGCACTTATGCAGGCCCTGCAACCTGTATTTCTCATAAGCGCTCTCTCAAAACGTGCATCTATGACAAGCCTATCTGAGTTTCAATGGGATTACTCTAGTAAGCGATTGGTGGATGCAGCCCGGGCTCCCATCCAGTGCCTCGTCTCCTTGACAACACTGGATCGGCTTTGGTTCCGGGCCTAACTTGGCTCTTCAAGCCTCACCCACAGTTAGCCCTGGGCAGAGGGATTTCAAGAGGTCTAGAGGAGACCTGCCACTGCGATAAGAGTGGTAAATCCAGGCTGGCGCCAGCGGGCAGCCCGATTCTCCCCTAATCCCCAGCTGCTGCGGTGTCCAGAAGCAGAGCCGGCTGGGCATTAGTCATGTAACTTAGTTCGGTGAGCGGGGCAGAGAGAGCTCCCACCCCCTCAGCCTGGCCGGCCCCATGAGGCAATAGCTGGCGTGATGAAACCAGGCTTTGGTATCTCGAAAGCCTGGCCGCTGTTTTCGTTGGCTGGTGGGAGGCCCTGAGGCCCCAGCTGATGCCATGAGAAAGGAGTGGGGTGGGCAAGATGGGCTGTCTGCGCAAGGCAGACGTTTCCATTAGCCTGGCAGGAGGAGGCTTACGTTTCTCGGAGGTTTGCACTTGGCAGCGTTATCGGAAAGCTCTGCCAGCGGAACGGAGACCCTTCGATGCCAGGCTGGGGGGCGGGCAGACAGATGCTGTGGGAAAGTCACGGGGCAGCAAGTTGAGGGAACCTGCAGCCTGGTCAGGTCTGGCCGGCTGCTGGCTTTTTTCTTGTTTGGTTTTGGTTTTGGTTTTTTAATTTGACCCGTTTCTGATTCCTGGATCCAGCCCCTTCCCCTCAAGCCCTGAAAGACTGAGCTCAGGGGAAAGAAGCAGAGATGAAGGCAGGCACTTGAGAACAGGAGGGGAGAGAGACACCCCCGCCCCCCCCAATATGTTGAGCAGCAGCCTCCGTAAGCAGCCCTACCCTCAACTTCGATCTGACCCACAGCGCTTGGACTAATTTTCAGAGTGGCTCACAGGAGGGAAAAGCCCCCCTCCCTCCCGTGCCTAGGACATAAGACCAGGAGCAGCCAGGGCTCCTGGGCAGGGTCACCCTTAGAGCTTGCAGGGCCCAGGACAAAAAGAGACTGTGGGGATGCAAATTTTGAAGGAACACTTATGCAAAATACATGTTGCAGGGCCCTGGAATATGTTTTTCATAAGTGTTCCTTCAAAATTTTGCACAGATGGCAACCCTACCTCCCCCTCTCCCTGTGGCCCCAACCCCTTGGGGGGCAACCTCCATGTGGCCCTAGAAGCGGTTGTGTTTGGGGTCCCACTTTGAGGTCGTGAGGCCCCCACATCCGGCCCTGATGAAAAGGGGGGAGGGGAGGGGAGGGGCTGTGCTAAGGCTGCCCCTGCTCCTGGGTTCTCAGCCTGGATCTGGCTGGGGGTGGGGGTAGTTTTTAATGTCCTTGTCCAGAGAACTTGGCAGCCAGGACGCCTGGGTTCTATTCTTAGCTGAGTGGCACAGGAAACGTGGTGTACAGCAAGCGAGTGGCGGGCAGAATGCCCGAGTTCTAGTCCCCGATTGGCCGGTGTCTCGCTGCCGTGTGTCCGGCTACTCCTGCAAAGGGTGTGGCTATTGTGGGCAGAGAGCAATGTCACCTTTGCAACTGTGTTCGAATTCAGCCGCCCCAGGTCTATTGCAGGGAGATGGCATGGGGCTTTCTTGATGATGATGATCTGGTTTTGAGTTGCTCTGTGTGGGGACTGAGGGTGGGAAGTGGCGGTTCGGATGCTTGGTGCCCCTTCCCCCCCCCCCCTCCCTGCTCTGGCTTGGCTGTTGGTTGATTTATGATTTAAATCCTCCTCCCCCCAACCCTTTGGTTGACTTGCAGTGAGATTGAGGGATCTCGGGCTCCTGGAAAACTGCTATTCTCTGCTTCTGTCTCCCACACCCCGCTCCCTGGCTGCTGCCTCCAGCTGTCACACGCCTTGTAAATAGCCCCCAAATTAAAAGCAGTTGGAGACCGAACAGCAGACGTTGGGGAGGAGCGTTTAAAACGATTGGGTTGAATGTAGATCTGTCGAAGGGGGGAGGGGGTGGCAGTGTCTGGGCAGGGGGCGGGCAGGAGGGTGATCGAAACCAAGCCAGCCAGGCATTGTTGGCCACGTGTGTCATCCCATTCAGTCGCTAAAACACGGCGGCAACCCAGCGGATTCTGACTGTCCTTTGTTGTCACGGCCTGTCCCAAGAGAATTGGCTGATTTCTCCTTCGGTAGGATGGCTTTTCACTGCAGTCTTCCTCTTCCAAAACTTTTCTCTCCCTTTTCTGGGCTGAATTTTGGTGCCAAGGGAGCTTTGAGAGTAGGAGGGTCTATTGTTGATAGCTGACTGGGATGGAAAGAAGAGAGAGGTACACGTGTGTGTTTGTGTGTTGTTTTTCTCGCACAACTGAGATCCCTCGCTACTTATTTTCAGGGTCGCCAGCTACGGACATTAAATCTTGAGCTGGGTCTTTCTCAAAATTGTGAGATTAGCTTTTACTCCACCCCCTCCCACGTTCTTTTTCCAAAAGTGTGGGGCGGGGGGGTTGTCCTGGGAGTGCCACAACTGTTGTGTTTTCTCAAAACTTCTCTGCAACCATGAAGCTTCCATATGTTAAAGCTGAAATTCTCATTATTCTCTTGCCATTCTTGAAATTTTAGCTTTTTTAAAAAAAAAAAACCTTTGAAATCCCAAGGTTTTCCAGAATTTGCAACCTCAGTCTAGGGGGCGGAAGGATCCCGCATTTAGATTGAGGTTGCCAACTCCTGCAATCCTTGGGATTTCAGAGATTTCTTAAAAACCTAAAATGACTTCCCCTAGCTCTGCCAGTGCTCCTCAATTCCATCCTGCAGTGCCTAGTGCTTTCTAGTTCTGGAGGGATGGAGACCAAGTAGTCATGGGGAGATCTTTTATTGGACTAACCGTAGTCGGTGAGAGTATACAAGCTTTTGGGGCTTCAGAGGACCCTTCTTCAGGCACAGTAAAAGAACTTGCATGTAACGTGTTATGTACCTGAGGAAGGGCCCCGTGTGCCCTGAAAGCTTGCAGACTCGCACCAGCTACAGTTAATCCAATAAAAGAAATCCCCTAGGCTGAACTACCTACCATGGAGTGAAGGGGGCTTAGTTGAACCCGGGCCCCTGACTCGGAGATGGTCCTTTTAAAATTTTTCAATCACTTGCAGAGAGGGAGAGAGTGGAGCCAGCACTCTGCCCCGACCCACTCTGAAAATTTCCCAGCAGTGCTCGGGCCACTTGCAAAGGGCTCTGCCAAGAAGCAAGTGTTCAGAGTGGGTGAGGGCGGAGTGCTGGCTCTACTCTGAGAACCTCCTTCCTGGTGGGAGTTGGGCCACTCTGGGGAGTGCGGCCTTCTGGGAGCTGGGGTGGCTCTGGTTTCATGGGTAAGCCTTGCCCCCCACCATGGAGACCCTGCTCCCTTGCCCTGTTGGGGGGTGGGCATAATTGGGGCATGAGTCCAGGCTCATCACAGCCGTTGTCTCCATCTCTTATATATTTAGGATCAAGATGGCCACCACCTCCCAGATTCTAATTCTGGGCATGTACGGCTCTCCTGGTGCCCCCCCAGCTCCCCCAGCTATTCCCTGCTGCCTTGCATTCTACCTTGCAACTCGCTTGTGCCCTTTCTCCACCCACTAGCTGCCCCCATACTAGGATCCATACGTACGACTCTGCCGGTGTCCTGTGAAACCAGCCCAGCCGTTCTTGTCTGCCGCTCCAAGTCCTTGGCTTTTGGTTGATCAGGATCTGGCAAGGAACCATGGGGGCAGGATGCTGCCTGCCTGATCCCTCCAGCCGGCATCTAAGCATCTCCCAGAAGGTCCCACTTAAGCTACCAGCTGTAGCAGGCTGCACATGCAGTTGGCAATGCACTCCCTAAAAGAGAAATTGGGTATTTCCAGGGACCTGTGTTCACTGAGTTTCAAAGGGCTGCAGGCCCGGCCTTTCAGCACGACCGTCTTAACTGACTGCGGTTAAATGTGGGGCTTCTTTAAATTTTGACCAGAATGTAGTCCCACCCCTTGTGGAATGTTGTGATGTCATGGTGTTCTGCGCAAGAGGCGGGGCTTGTCAGAAAGGGGAAGAGCGGTATGTTGTGATGTCATGCAAGAGGCGAGGCCTGTCGGGTGGAGCGGAATGATGTGATGTCATGGTGTCGTGCAAGAGGCGGGGCCTGTCGGGTGGAGCGGAATGTTGTGATGTCATGATGTTATGCGCAAGAGACGTGGCTTGTCAGAAAGGGGAAGAGCGGTATGTTGTGATGTCGTGCTGTCATGCAAGAGGCGGGGCCTGTCGGGTGGAGCGGAATGTTGTGATGTCATGGTGTCGTGGAAGAGGCGGGGCTTGTCAGAAAGGGGAGGAGCAATGTATGTCACGACATTGCTCTGACACCTCCCTCCTGCAAAGCCGCTCCCAGCTGGTCTGTAAGCCAACCTGGATCAGGTGAGACTTGCACCTGAATCAGATCCAGCAGCTGAGGTCCTGCTCGGGGCTCTTCAGATCTCTGGTGAAACTGATTCCTGGGAGTTGACGCACTGCAGATTGCACCCCACAGCACTAGGAAGCACTCTCCCGTGTTTTTCTCCCCAGCCACGAGAGCCACAATCTTTCTTTCTATTATACTTGGGGTGGTAGCTGAGCATAGACTTTGAGGGCTAGAGGGCACCTAAAGGCTCATCTAGTTCAACCCTCTGCTCCAAGGCAGGATATCCTCTGCCTCCAGCATCCCAGACGGATGCTTGTCCTGCTGGGTTTTGAAAAGGAGGGAGATTCCATAACCTCTCTTCCTGGGCAACTTATTCCATTGCCCCATAGTCCTTACAGTTAGGAAGTTGTTCCTAATATTTAAGGGACATCTAAATTAAATCCCTTTTCACTCTTCTGTATTCTGCAACAGTAGAGAACAAGTGCTCCCTAGCTTTTCCTGTAGCATCCTATTACATACTTGAAAACTGCTCCTGTTTGTTCTAGATTTATTATCTGGCTCTATCCCAAGGGCTCGGGGTTACTTACACCACATAAAATAGGAGAAACATAAGTAAATAAAATACATTTAAAATCTCTTATCCTAAATCTCATCCAATAACTTTGGAAGGCTTTGGAAGACCTGGGCTCATGTCCCAAATATGCCCCCCGTCCCCCCCGACATAAATAAATAAAACACATTTAAAATCCCTTATCCCAAAGCTCATCTAAAACGTAGCCCTTCCTGCCAATTGCCTGGCCAAATAAAAAAGTCTTGTATTGCCCACGGAAGATGAATGTGTTCAAGTTTAGACGAACCTCCGTGGGGAGGGAGTTCCATAATTGTGGGGCAGCTATGGAGGATACCTGCATATGTATTTGAGGCGGGGCAGATGGTAACCGCGAGGAGACATGAGGGAAGAGGTGGTGTTTCAGATAGGAGAGATCCTGTTCCGCATCCATGCTAACCATAGCCAACTTTCACCTTTTTCTCGTAGGATTTGACTCTCACCCAGTCCCATGACTCCAGAAGCTGGAGACTTTAACCAAAAAATTGCCCCAAACAATGGAATTCTTTGATAAAATCCCGAGAGGCAGCAATTGGAGACCTGTAGCATCTGTACTGGTGGAATATTTGGAAGGCCTGGGCTCATGTCCCAATTACGCCCCCCCTAAGGGCAACAGGGTGGGGGGCTTCAGAATAGAAGGGTTGGGCTTAGGAAGGCTGCCCCATGTCCCAGCAGGTCCCCCCCACAGACTAACAAATATTTATTAGTTCATGAGCTTTCATTGGCACAAGCTGACTTCCTCAGATATAAAGAAGTCTTAATTAAGGAAGTTTTAATTAAGAGTGGGTGGGGGTCGAGCCAGGGCTCCACCCCTGCCCACTCTGAAAACTTCCCACCCAAAGGTGGGTCCCTTTGTAAGTAGGGCTGAAACTCTTTCACAATTCTCACTTTTCTCAGTGAGAATTGGGGTTCTTGGCTTGTTGTTGCAAACGAGAATGAGCCAAGAATTGCCTGGATTCTCGCTGAGAGAAGCGACCGAACAGTCCTCTCCTGAAAAAGACCCAGGAAGGGCCTTTTGTGAACCCTGGCTACGTTTGCAAAAGGCCCTGTTCCCTGTGTGCTCACTGGGGTTGCTCCAGCTGCTGGGTCTCTTTCTCCCTGCTTGGTTTCTCCACTCAAGGATACGGGGAAGCAAGGTCGCTTTTAAAAAAAAAAACAAAAAAAACCCACCACCCCACCCCAAAATGCTGTGCATGCACAATTGCCCACCGCGGCTGTTCTACGCATGCGCGGCCCTTTTCCAAGATGGCACAGACCACATTGGTGCCATTTTGGAAAAGGGCAGCCAGTTCTTCATCTATACAGACCAGCTGCCCTTTTCCAAAATGGTGCCAACATGGCCTGTACCATCTTGGGAAAAGAACTGCGCATGCGCAGAATTGCCATGGTAAGCCTGCGCAGAGTGGGGGGGTGTTTGTTTTTTAAAAAAATTAATCCTGTGAGATCTTCTCGAGGTCTCGCTTCTAGTTCTCAGTTCTCACGAGAATCATTTTGATTCTCATTTCAGCCTGATTTGAGATCGTCCAGGCGAAAAACGGCCTGCTGTCCGACCGCCAACAGAGCTGATGCTGCTGCTGTTGCCCGCCGGTGCCAGGAGGCTGTTGGGCTGGGAGCCTCTCCAAGGGTTTGCCCTCTCCCCAGGATTGCCATCTAGCCCTGGGTCCCAGGTGACAGCTCCTGACTCCTCCTCTGTAGGAGAAGAGGGGCCAAGGTTGCCCAGGACAACTTCCGGGGCGGGGGAGTGACTTGCCACCTGGCCATGCCACAGGCCACGTGCCACAAGCTACGTGCCTAAGGGGGTGAGGCCCTTAGCAAGATCGGGGGAACTGGGGCGGGGGATTTTGTTGGCAGTGGTGTGGAGTAATTTTTACGTGGTCTTGAATTTAATGGGTTAGGGGTTGAAGGAAGGGGGGAGAGAAGGGTGAGAAGGAGTGCCTTGGTCGGAGACAGTATGGGGTTGGTGCTGGTATGCCGTCCACCTACCTGTCCGGCTGCATCCCTACATGCTCTAGCTGAGCTGGTGTCAGAAGTGGTCTTGAGATCTCCAAGGATGGTGATTCTGAGGGAATTTAACATGCACGCTGATGCCAGTCTTTTAGTGCGGAGCATGAGTTCATGGTCGCCATGGCAACCATAGGCATGTCCCAACATATGATGGTGATCGTACTCTGGATTTGGTTTTCTGCATCGGCCTGGAGGCGGGGGATTCATTAGTGGGGGGATGTGGTGAGATTGCCCTTGTCATGGACGGATCATTATCTCCTTCGGACCTGGCTCCTGGCGCACGTCTGTCCCCGGAAAGGTGTGGAACCAGTTTGCTTGGTTCACCCTCGGAAACGTTTAGAACCAGATCGGTTCCGGGATGCTCTAGGCAAGAAACCCTCTGGTCTCGATGCTCGTCCGCTCGATGACCTCGTTGCTTTTTGGAACACCTGGCTAGCGGCTATCTTGGGCCTTTGACCGGGTTACTCCCAGGTGTCCACTCCCCGAGCGTCGGAGTTACAGGTCTCCGTGGTTTATGGAGGACCTGCGGCAGCTAAAGTGAGACGGGAGGCGGTTAGAGCGACAGTGGCGTCGCATTCATGCTGAAGACGACCGATCGCAGCATAGAGCTAGTTTGAAAGTCTATGTGGCAGCTGTGCAGGCAGGAAAGAAGGGGGTCTTTGCTGCCATCATAGCGCCTGTGAAATCTCCCCCGATGGAGTGGGTGGTGAAGGGGCTGGTCAGTCCAGCCTCTCGCCACTTGGAAACGGAAATTTCCCAGGCCTGCTGTGATAGGTTTTATTGATATATTCTTTTCGTGGATAAAATCTCTCACATTCACTGTGACTTTGCTGCTGCATTTGATACAGTTGGGGAACCAGAGGCTATGAATGCCTCATCTTGTCCGGTTTTGTGGGATCAATTTCAGTTGGTGACCGCTGCTGATGCAGAGGTTGTCCTGGGGGCTGTTAGGGCCACAACTTGTAAATTTAGATCCTTGCCCGTCCTGGTTGGTTAAGGCCACCAGGGAGACCCTAGGGCCGGTGCTGGCACAGGTGGTCAATGCCTCCCTTCGGGAGGGCAGGGTTCCAGGGTCTCTTAAGGAGGCCGTGGTGCGACACTTGCTCAAAAAACCATCACTTGACACGGATGCCCTCGCCAATTATCGACCTGTCTCTAACCTTCCCTTTTTAGGGAAGGTTATTGAACGGGTGGTAGCCCAGCAGCTTCAGGATCATCTCAACCAGGTTGGTTTTCTGGACCCCTCACGGTCTGGCTTTTGTCTGGGGTATGGCACTGAGGCTGTGCTTGTGGCCTTAGTCGACGACCTGCACCGTGCTTTAGATCAGGGACAGTCGACCCTTTTGGTCCTGTTGGACCTCTCAGCTGCTTTTGATACCGTTGATCACGAGAGGTTGGTGACTCCTCTTCAGGACCGTGCTGGGGTGGGCGGGATCGTTCTTGAATGGTTCTGCTCATTTGTGGCCGGAAGAACTCACCGTGTGGTCCTGGGGGCCTGTTCTTCATCTCCCCGGGACCTCCGCAGTGTTCTATTCTGCCTCCTCTCCTGTTCAACGTGTATATGCAGCCTCGGGGCAAGGTCATGAGAGGATCTGGAGCGCGGCGTCCTCAATATGCTGATGACACCCAGCTCTACCTCCTTGTTTTCAGCAGACTCCGGCCAGGCAGTCTTGTTGCTTACTCAGTGTCTGACAGCTGTGGGGGACGGGGTGAGGGCGAGCCGCCTGAAGCTGAATCCCGACAAGATGGAGGTGATGCTGGCGGGAAGGGCCAAGGGAGTGGCGGCTGGGCCCTATCATTGATGGGGTGCGCTCTGCCATAGTCACTCAGGTTCGCAGTCTGGGTGGGCTCCTCGACTTGCAGCTCTGCATGGATGTCTAGGTGATGGCTGTGCCGATTAAATCTGGTATGACGGTTACGGCCATATCTCTCGGAATGTGACCTTGCCGCCATCATCCGTGCCTTCCTCCCCACGAGGTGAGATTACTGCAGTGCGTTCTACGTGGGGCTACCCCTGGTGACCGTCTGGCGGCTGCAGCGATTGTGGAATGCGGCGGCACGCCTCCTTACGGGGACGCGCTGCCGGGAGCACGGAACTCCGGTGCTCCGTTCACGGCACTGGCTGCCTACAGCCTTCCGGGCCTGTTTCAAGCTGCTGGCGCTTACCTATAAAGCCCTAAACAGCCTGGACTCCACCTACCCATGGGACCGCCTCACCTCCCCCAGATTCTGGAGTGACCTGCAGTCGTCCGGGAGCGCCGTTTCGGAGGTTCCCCCATGTTCGGCGTGGGGCCACATTGGAGAGGGCGTTCTTGGTTGCCGCACCTCGTTTGTGGAACTCCCTCCCGGCGGAGGTCCGCCAGGCCCCAGACCTCCTCTCCTTCAGGCATCAGTGGCTGCTCCACCAGCTTTTGGTTGGGGGAGATGGGTAGTGGTTGGGTTGGGGGGTTGTTATGACCCATATGGAGTTTTGTGTGTGTGAATTGTATTTATTAATATTATTTTATTGTAAACCACCCTGGGCTGCCTAGGCAGGATGGGGGTGGGTTATCCATTTTTTAAAATAAACACCTTTAAAAAAATTAAGCAGCCTTAGCGCCGCTAGGTAATGTTCAGAGTGGGTAGCGGGCTTCACCGCTGCACTCTGAACATTTCTTATTAAGGCTGCTTGCAGACAGTCCCCTCAAAGAGTCTGGGGCCTGGACTGAACAGAGCCCCCTCCCTCTGTGGTAGCTACACCTCTGATCCGTTCAAACAGTGTATCCAGAGAGGGTCTTGGCTCATCAGCAAAGCGGTTGGTTCGGTCTCTCTCTCTTTTTTCCCCTTTTTCTTTTCATAAAGGGTCTTTTGTGAGCAAGGGTCTCTCTGGAAAGGTGAAGCCATGAGTGTTGAAAGGAGAACCTGTAATTTTGCTCGGAATGCCGGCGGTGTTCCCTGCCCCTCTTTCATCGTCTGCTTGACAGCAGCTGGCTGTGTTGCTGAGCCTTTTAACTGCCCTCCCCTTTTTTTTTTTTTCCCGTGCATTTGGGGTTTGAGGGCATCTTTGTTGCAAAGTTAAGGGAAGGAAGGAACCGCGGGTTTGAAGGGTTGCTTTGTTCCCGCCCTGCAGGGAGTGGAGGCAGAGAAGGGCTACACTGTTGTGTTACAGGGATGCTGGGGGAAGGTGATGAGCAGCAAGATATTCGGGGGAAATGATCGAAATGAGGGAGCGCCTGCATTTTCTTTGTGTTATTGGGGTGCCCAGTTAAGGGGGGGGGGGGCTTTAATGAGTATCGTGCAGGATGGGGTTCTCTGCCCCAAAGAGCTTCCAGACTATGTTGCCCAATTGGATTGGATTATGGGACCCGAGTTGACTGCACCAAAAAATCTTAAATTCTGCAACCAGTGAAGCCAAATTCTGCAAATTCACAGTGAGCATTAATATTTGCATAATTAACTTGATTTGCATAACGATGCATGCTGGGAAGCAAATTTTGCAACAGGTTTGACATAGAATCACAACTTTGCTAATCAAACACAACTCAAATCCTCTGGAATTTCAGCCCCCCAGAATTCCCACCTCCAGTTAAAACCCCAGACCTCCCTCACCCAAACATCGGGCCTTCAGACCCCACCCACCCACAGTTCATCTCCTAGGGGCCTATTTATCCTCGGGCCATGGTCACACCTACCGGATAGATGGCAGCTGCAGCAGCAGTTTTAGTTTGGGGTCAGGCGACAAGTTTATGCCTGAGCCAGGCTTTAAAGATTCTGCAGACCGCCCCCACTGCAGTGTCACTGCAATTTCAGCCTGGCACTGCGAGGATTGGCTGATTCTGCAAAAATCACTGCAGATTGTAGCAACGCAGTCAACTCGGGTCCCTGATTATTATCCCCATTTTACAGATGGAGAAAGGGGAAGCTGAGGCTGGGGGGGACTTGCTCTGAAAGTTGATGATGGATTTGGGTACTTGGCCCTGGGTGTGTCTACATGCTATGGTACCCATGGAGCAAATGTGCTCCATGGTGGTACCCTGGATGTCATTCTGAGGCGAAGCAGTTTGAGCAGATGCTGAAGTTGTTCCCATCTTTTTGCTGCCATCCTGCGGATCCTGACCACCAGGAGGAGCCCATCAGGTGGAAGCTAGCCCTTCGATTGGAGGTGAAATTGATATGCCTATTGTGAAATTGATATTCTCACTGATTTGGCTGAAATTGACATGCCTGTTGTGAAATTGACAGCTACGAAATGAATCTAGACCCGTTCATGATTATCCATGGAGAAAGGACCTAGAGTGACATCTCAAACTTCCAGTGTCTTTCTATGGTAGCCTGACAAGACCATTGCTCAGTGGTGAGGGGGTGTAATTGATCAGATTTTGATTCCATATCCTGGTTTTGGCTGCCCTGCAGAATTCCTCAGAAATGCTCTGGACAGCAAACTTGTGTTCATCCCTCTGTGTACTCCTGGGTTGGGATGAACACCATTTAAACTCAGCAGCCTTTATTCACAGGATCAGGCCCTGGGTTTTCAAAACCTACCCTTTATCAAAGTGTGGTGTCCCCCCCTCATGATTCAGGATTTTAGCTGGGGCTCATCTGCCACCCACGGCAGCAGCATCCAAATGTTCATGGACCAGCATGCAGGACCATTTGGATTTATATATAAAAAATGTGTAACATACTATACATTTATATTTAACCTCGCTAGTGTGCATTTAGGCAGTGTTTTGTAGCCATGTTTTCCAGACCAGAGGCACGTAGAGATTAGAGATTAAGGGTGCAATCTTCCATCAGAGTTGATGGCAAAGCTCCCCTTGACTTAGAGGTGGAGGAATTGCACCCAAAGTGATTTGTCCAAAGTCAAACATGTTGACAGTTCTCAGATATCTAAAAGGATGCCATAAAAATGATGGAGAATGTTTGTTTGTTCTCCATGAACCTAATCTGCATCGTGGGGTTTATTTTCATACCCCGGGGGCACATCTTGTGCAATAACATAGAAGTTAGTGGTCCTCCAACCTTTTCCCTTTAGCCCACCCCAGTTCACAATATCTCCAAAGGACAGTCAGTTGTTACTGGGACCCATTAGTTTTCTGTGGCAGAAAAACCAACCAGGGTAACATTGTACCCCAGGTGTGAATGGATTGTCCCGTATGGGGTACAGAATTACTTCAAACCCATGTTACCCAAATGCAGTTTTAGGTTATTATTATTATTATTATTATTAAACATTTATAAAGCGCCAGTTGCAACCTGGCGCTGAACAGAACATACAATCAGACGCGGTCCCTGCCTGTGGCTTACAATCTAAAAGACAAGGAGGGGGAGACAAGGAGAGGGGACAGTGGGAGAGACATGGGAGAAGACAAACAAACATTCAGGCGGATGCGAAGTCTCAGGTGCGTGTGCTTGGCTTGGTTACAAGGTGGTCGGTAGCAGCAGTCAGCAGAGGAGGGCCGACAGTAAGAGCAAGGGGAAAGACTAGAGGGCATTGGGAAAGGCAGCATGGAAAAGGTGGGTCTTGAGGAGGGATTTGAAGGAACGGAGGGAGGAGGCAAGGCGGATGTCGGCAGGGAGGGAGTTCCAGGCATGTGGGGCAGCGAGGGAGAAGGGACGAAGGCGGTTGGGCGAGCAGGAGAAACGAGGGAGAGTGAGGGAGGGGACAGAGGAAGAGCGGAGAGCGCGTGCAGGAGCGCGTAGGGCGATTAGGTCCGAGAGGTAAGGGGGAGCTTGGTCATGGAGCGATTTGAACGTGAAAACCAGGAGTTTGAACAGGATACGTTCAGGAAGGGGGAGCCAGTGAAGGGAGAGGAGGAGAGGCGTTACATGGTCGAAGCGACGGGCAGAGTGAATGATCTTGGCGGCAGAGTTTTGGATTGCAACAAGGGGGGATAGGTGGGAGCGAGGGAGGCCAGCAAGGAGGAGGTTGCAGTAAGGTTATCTTGCTACTCCAGTTAGCTTTCTATATCAGAAGTCAGTATTTTAATTCACCTTGGTTTCCTATGTACTCAAGAGGGGAGAAGCAGTTAAGTTGCTATTCACCATGCAGAAAAATGTATGTCCAATATGAAAGTTCTTGGGGTCATAGAAACCTTCACTGGTACCGGTAAAATCCCACCAAGTTTGGTTTGAATTGGACACCCCACCCCCATTTTTTGGAACATAATGTGCAGAATCTGCAAAAGTAACAAAATTTTCAACTGCCATAGTAAGTAATGGTGGGGTTGAAATGACCCCTTCATCCTAATAGGATCACTTTTTTTCCCAGCACAACCTTGCAAGTAAAAAATAATAATAATTGAAGCTTCACCCTATGAAAGGGTTAGCTGCAGTAATATCTTCAGGGGTACAAAGTAACCCCACGATACCAACAAAATTGTTGATTTCACGTAACTGGATGTGGGTTACAAACAAGGACGGAATGAGGAGGACATTGACAAATGGGAACGGGTTCACAGAAGTGTGATGAAGGGCCTGGAAAGCAAGTCTTGTGAGGAAAGGTTGAAGGAACCGCGTCTGTTTAGCCAAGCGAAGAGAAGATTAAGGGGAGACAGGATTGCAGTCTTCAAATAGTTAAAGGGCTTCCACCAAGAAAATGACCAGGTTGTTCTGCGCTGCTACGAAAGGCAGGACTAGAGATAATGGGATCAAGTTACAGAAAGGTGGATTTGAGTTAAATATCGGGGGGAGCTGTGCGGCAGTGGAATAAGCTGCCTGTTGCAGCTGTGTCCCCTGCCTGTGGGAGGGGAGCTGGGGGCCCCATTCCGTCGTCTGCCCCCAGGACCGTTCCAACCTAGCTGCGCCCCTCTGTGTCTGACCAGCTGCAGGCGGAACCTTCTGATCTAACAGCCCTGCCACGGGGAGATGGGCCAGGCTAGATCTGCCTGCTGTGTCTCCGGTCCCTGGCGAAGCCTGGCTTAACAACCATGCCATTCGAGTAGCACAGACGCCGCCTGTCTCTACCTTTTGAACAATGGCTGGCTTTGAAAGGGCTGTTGCCGGTTCCTGCTGCGCAGATAAAGGGCCGGGGTGTCTCCTGTCTGCTCAGAGGAAAGGAGGAGCGGCTTTCTAGAACAGCTTCTACCGGGAGGGTGCTTTGGGTCTCCTCTTTGATCTGTGCTGTAATCGGAATCGGTTTGAGTTGGCGGTAATGCAGTTTGCGGTGTCATTTTTGTTTCCAGCTTTTAAATCGGGTGGGGAACCTCCAGGCCTGGGGCCAAGTGTGGCCCATGACTAGTTTTTATGTGGCCCCCTTCCCGTTCCTGGATCTGACCCCTGGATCCAGTTCCTTCCTCCAAGCACTGAAAGACCGTGCTCGGGGGAAGGGACAGATCCATGATCTGGACCCTCCTCTTCCTGAGCGCACTCCTTAAGCACCCCCTGCCCCCCAGCCTCTCTGCACTCCTTGGGAGCTTGGGCTGTTTGTCAAAGTGGTTCTTGGGAGCAGCACCCGCACAAGGATTTTTGCCGCCCTGGTGGCTGCTGTTTTTGCTGCCCTTCTAGCGGCCGCCTGTGCTGGCTTTGCCTTGGAGGGGAAAGGTTCCCCACCCCAGGTTGAAATCATGTTTATGATTCTCACTGATGGCTCATGTTTATGATGCTCATAAATCATGTTTATGATGCTCACCGATATGGGATGTTTGGGAGGTAGAGTTGCTACCTCTCTGGATTTTGACCTAGAGCCTTTGGTTTGGGGGTGGGAGCCCTGATTTCTCCGTGTCAGCCAGGGGCTCCTCCATGAACCTGGAGAAATTGGGGTGATGGGAGGCAGAGCCATGTTTAAAAAGACAAGGGGGTGGGGGGAGGGATATTCCACCGCCTTTTTTGACATGGTGTCGCCGCATGAAGCGTTATGGTCGGGGCCCCATGAAAAATGCAGAAAAACTGTCAAAATTCCACGGGCTGCCTCCCCCCGGCAACCCGTCCTTCCTTTGGCAGCTCCCCCCGGGTGGGCGTCCCGGGCAGCATTGGCAGGAACTGCCCAGGTAGCGACAGCAGCAGCAACTCCTTGCTTTAGGAAACCGAGGGGAACAAAGGAAGGTGACATCCGTGCATGCAAGCCACTGATTGGCTCTCACGCTGCTCCATTGCCTGTCAGTCGCGGCACGCGAGCCAAGCAGAGGCTTGTGCGCAGCGATTGACGAGCGAGGTTGCAGTGCACAAGCCAATCGGGGGCTTGCCTGACACGATGTCACTGGACAAGGGGAATTTCCCTGTTTCTGCAGAGAATCTCTCCAGGGCTGGATTCCATGCAGAATTCGTGAATGTCAGAAACGCATTTTTCACGGGGTCCTGGTTATGGTGCGTGCGACAACCCCTTGGCCCTGCCCCCCAGGGTGCATCATGATGTTCCGTAAGGGGCGGGGATATGTCAGGGGTGTGACCGCCTGCCCTGCCCGTACGGCCCCATGCCCTCGGAGGGGAAGCCCGGAGGTAGTAACCGTATTGAAGACTCTTAAGAAGAGGAGTTTGAGGGAGATAATGGGTGTTAACAAATATGACCGTGGCCCACTGCGGCCTGCTTTGGCTTGCGGGCCACTGTCACATCTGTTAACGGCCATCCAGATGTTTGGCCTGGTGTTTCCCTGGGCGTGTTGGTGGCTAGCCCCATAGACCTCCAGGGTCAGAGCCCAGGCTAGCAACCAACATGCCCAGGGAAGAACCAGGCTGTTGCGTGGGGTAGTCCGCTGTTCGTGGCCTGGCTCGGAGTGGCCCTCTTGTCAGGAGGCCATGGTGGCTGTCGTTGGCCACCATTGCCGCCTGTCGGGGGGGATGGGCCACTGGGTGCCGTGTGGGGGCGGAGCCAGCGGACCACCTATTTTGTGCGGCTCCCCAACCGCGTGAACGTTTGTTCTGTGGCCGGACCCGATCCTAACCCACGAAGCGAGCAGCTTCCCGGTCTGGGTCAGTTTGTGATGGCGACGCTTTGCTGTCCTGTGTGTTAATACCCAATGTAGTGTTGGATGGATCCGGTCTAGGATTCTAGCCAGTGTATGGGAGAGCCTTTTGTTAGTGGCAGAGCTAGACCAGTCCGTCCCAGGTTTTACACAGGACTAGGCGGCAGGGGCGGGGAGGGAGGATCTGGAGAAAGCCAGTGCTGGCTAAGCTGTTTGCGCTGGGAGCAGAATAAAGTTACCTGCCTGTAACCAAGGAGACTGCCAGTTATTTCTGGGACACAACCGATAGGGGTGGGTTAGAGGTTTTACTCTTGGTATCTGGTGGACACTCACTCGCTAAGGTAAATGTAACCGCCTCTGTCCCCCTGCAAGGCTAGACTGGGCTCTTAAAGGGATATCTTCTTTACAGCTAATCCTTAAAGCTGGGACTCTTCAGTAGGACTGTCTCATGCCCGGTTATGGCTTTCATAGGATTTTCATACTTCATGAAACCCACACAATGGTGTGTAATAGCTAATTCCCCCTGAAAGTTCCTCTTCGTGAAGGAACTGTGCCTGACTGGATCGTGTGAATATAACAGCCCTCGGTAGTGCCAGCCCACACGGCATTTCTGCTAGTCAGCTGTTCTTTGCATAAGCTTTAGCAGGGCCCCATGGATTCTGCAGTTCCACCCCCTCCCAGTTCTGCAACCTGAATTCTGTGAGCAGAAAATCCAGATTCTGCAAGCAGAATAAATTATGCATCAGAGCCAAATCCTGCAAACGGGAATGCAAATGAATTTCTCAACGTGCCATTCCATAAATGTTGGAACATCTAATATTTTGTTTAAAATACCCTTTTCAAATTCTACATGGGCTTAGCCATGGGGGGCTCCTCTTCCCTTTTGAGGTGTGTGTGTGAGAGATTGTGGACTGCTTCTCTTTAGCAGCTGTAGTAAAGGGCCTCATTGCCCAGAAGATACAGCTGGCAGTTCCAGCATCCCATTGGCAGCTAGCTCTCAGTGCTCCCTACTCAGGTTGTAACACTGCACTGCCAGAAGAAATTTCTGTGACCATTTAGGCCAATGCAGAATTCCACAAAACTGGCTGCAGTTGCAATGGCGCAGAATCCTAGTTACCGGAGCATAGTTACCTGCTGCTTAACTGGGCCGATTGCCACTCGGACATGGAAGGACAGCTGGGGGAGTTTGAGATGAGTGGGAGGAGGAGGAGGCGAAACCCAGACTGTGGTGAGCAATGGCTATAAATTACCCCTCTGAGTAAAACAATGGTTTCCTCTCCTTTGTGCTGCGGGGGATGGTAGGTGTCGAACGCTCACAGCTTGTCCCTGTGTCATCCAACCATGAGAGAGCTAGTCCGAGAGGCTTAGTCATTCAAAAAAAAGTCTGTGACTCATAGGATGGAGAGGCATCGGAGACTTGCCTAGTTCCTGTGTTAGCTCTTGGCTGGTTGATGCTTCATCGGTTCTTCCTACGTCGGAGAGGCGGCATGGCCTAATGTAGGGGCAGGAAACCTTTTCCCCTCCCACGAGCTGCTTTGCAAATGAGTGCAAGCTCCATGGGCTGGCTAGGAGCTAGGGACAGGGGTGCTGAAGGGGATGTGCTCAGGACTGGGGAAGGAAGGGGAGGCTCCGGATCCTGAATCCCCCCGCTGTCCTTGTAGGCATGCCTTCCTCTCTCTTTCCTCTGCAAATGGGTGGCGGAGCTCTGGGAAGAGAAGGGTTATAGGTGGGGAAAGAGAAGAATCCCTGGCATAGGGACAGCGGGGTCAAGGGGACCCCACTCCAGGTGCCTGAGGCATCCACATCCAGCGAGGCGATGGGAGACAGAGACCACCCTTGATTCCTCAGGCACCAGGTTCCCTCCTGTTGCTTCCTTGGCTGCTCTTTTGTGGGGTGCGTTGCAGCGCATGCTGGTTCTGGGTCTTTCCTCCTCCACTTTGCCTGCCACCCACCTCTGCTCCAGTCCATGGTGGTGGTGAAAGCAGGGTCAGGTAAGAGCACAATGGGGTGGGGGGTGGTATTCCCTAGGGTCTTTATGTCCCTTCCCCCCGCCGCCTGGCCCTTACGTGTTGCTGTTGTCATTATGGAGAGGGGTGGTGTTGCTGTGAAGGACTGGAGGGGGACATATCTTTGGGCGTGTAGGTACGGGTCTTGAGGGGCCATTTGCGTCTAGACCTACGCTGCTTTTAGACAAGCGGGTCGCCGTCGTGCGACATTTCAAAATCCCGCAATGTGGGATTACACAAGATGGCCGGCGGGGATCACGCGCATGAAAGGCGGTCGTGTGTTATTTGCCGACCGTGAATTAAATACCCTGATTGTGAGGTATTTAATTCGCGGGTAGCAAATACTGCGCGTGATCCCCGCTGACCGTCTCATGTAATCCTGCGTCATGGAATTTTGAAATATCGCACGAGCGTGACCCGCTCGTCTAAAAGCAGCCCTAGTTACCCCTCCAAGAGGGACAGTGAGCTGGCTTGGTGCCTTTAGCATCCGTAGTAGCTGCCTCCTGTTTGAAGTCCCTCTGATGGGTCCTCTCTGTGCCTGGAGCGGCAGCGCAGGAACGGCGCAGCTTGGGCTATTGTTTTCAGAGACAAACCGCCTGTCTCTGCCGCGGGGACTCAAAGCACGTTTTGAGCATCCTCCCATGAGCTGGGGGCAGATGGATGTAGGCATGCATTATTCTGATCCAGATCTGAACAATATGAACCTAAATCCAAACAAAATCTGGTTCTGTTCTGTTTAGAACGGAGTCTGGATTTTGATCCGAACTCCCATCCCTATTAGAAACTATTAGCTGGTTAGGTTTGGGGAATGTAACTCCTTACTATTGGGAGCTGGGAGTGAACAACAGGGACTGGATCGTCCCATTGTGACCGTTTGGGTGCTTCCTCCAAGAGACTGAGATTGGCCATTGTCGGAGACCAATGCTGTGCTTGATGGACCATTGGTCTGTCCCAATCTGGTGGTTCTTGTTCTTCCTTCCATGCTGTCTTCGAACATGGGGCATCTTTAGACATAACAAAGATCGGGGGTGAAAACACCTAAGCCCGTGTTTGGCCGTTATGTGTAAGCAGTGAAGCACCATAATAATCCCAACACCAATGTGGCCACCCATTGAACACACGATGTGAACACCATTGCATCACAAGGACAATTTACATGTTCCAGCTGAACACGTGGCCAGCATTCTGTCTAATGATATTGCGTGGCACGTTAGCTAGTACAACATGGGGAACGAGGTGGCAGCGCTTGTATGCTGAGATCGGGTGGCGAGCAAAACACCGATTGGCCCCCAAAATGCGTGTTGTGTCTAAACAGCGCCACATGGTGAAGAACACAGGTCAAAACCGGTGTTTGTATCCAGGTCAAAACACACATTCAGACACCCATTGACGTTATGTCTGAAGACACCCATGCTTTCATTTCCTGGTGGGCTGGATTAACTGTTATGCTGAGTATGTTGCAGAGTGGGAGCTCGGAGCAAGGAGGGTCACTGCCTAACCCTGTCCTCTTTAGAGCCCCTGATTGATGCTTGGGTACCAATGAAGCGGCTGTGCGCATATTTTTGGGCTTCCCTAGCATCTTTTATATTCAATCAAAATCAATCGTAATATTTATTGTCCTAACCGTAGGTCATAACAAAAGACAACTTTAAAAAACTAGAACAAATAAAACAAGGGCAACTAGAAATTCAAATACAAGGTGTTCATACAAGTCAATGGTGTAACTGTCTGTCTATAAAACAAATAGATCGATGGAGACTACGCTGTTATTCTTAGACAGAATGGTATGTCTTCAAGTAGCCAGGGCGTGTGTGAAATTAGCAGCCTTAAATGTAATATAATGACAGGGATTTGCAAGCAAATAAGACAGTCGCAAGTTCCAGTGCATTTTCCCTGCCATCAGAGAGACCAAAAATGTACAACGCAAATCTGCTGAAAGAGGGCAGTTAAACAAGGAGTGAGATTTTCGACTTGACGGTCGTTCACAAGGGCAAAGCCTCAACCGGTAAGGGGTTCGACAATACCTGCCCTCTAATACTGCCAAAGGCATTCATTGGAATCGTGCCCAAGTTAGAGCTCTGCGTATAGTAAAATGATTCAGAACGGTGAGATAGCATTCAAATTGATGTTGCATCTTAATTTGACTATACCAAGGCGCAACCCGGGTTGAAGAGAGACTGGCCGAATCACTTTGCGCATATATGTCTCTCAATTGACCTTTTGTATTAGCTTCTCAGACAGGAATGGATTAGCCCTCTCTGCTGCTTCCTTGCAGGGGGAGATTTTTATCTCTTTTTTGCAAAGAGAGTTTTGGAGCTGGCATCCAATCCCGGGAATGCTGGTTCCCAAGCTGTTGCTCTGACCACTAGACCAACATCCCTTCCTATCAAGAGGGCTGTGCAAAATGCCCTAAAGGAGAGTCCCAAGGGTTGGGGAGCTGGGCTTTACTCCTAGGCAGAGGTAGGTGGCAGGCTCAGGTGGCGAATTTAAGAGGGGCGGTATTGAAATTTCCTGCACTGTGACTGCAGCAGCATTCTCTCCCCCCGCCCCCAGTGCAAGGCCCGAGCAGGTTATCTTGAACTGTAGGCTGGGGAGGTGGGGAGAATTACTGCTTCCTTCACTGAATTCAGTGAAAATGATCAGGGGAAAACAAGCCAGATCAATTTTGCCAAGCCTCTATTCTAGGGGTGAGGAACCTTCTCCCTCCCCCACCCTGCCGGGGGCTGAATCCCTCAGGGCTCCATGGGCCAGTGTGTCCTGCAGGGGAAGGAGGAACGTGAGCCCACATGAGGGGGTGGTGGAAGTGCTCCACAGCTGCTGTTGGGCCGTGGAGCTTGGCTGCCAGGTCAGACAGACGGGAGAATCCCTGGGGGCTGTTTGGTGTCTGGCTTCAAAAAGAGAATGGGGCTGGAGTTGCCCTACCACTGCTCTGTTCGGGGAGGGAGGGGTCCCGGCAGCTGACAAGAGGGGACCAAGAAGCCCCATCTGCTTGGGGACAGGGAAACCCCTTGGATGGGATTCTCTCTTCCCTCTTGGTCAGCGGTCAGGCAGGGAATCAACTTGCACTGAATTAAGGCTTCATGGTGCTGTACAGTCAATTAGAAAGATCCCTGCCCCGAGGAGCTTACAATCTAGGAGGGAGCAAAAGGAGAGCGATGCCGCTGGATCAATCTTTGGTACAGCCCCCCCTTGGGTGCAGTTCTGGTCGCCCCATCTCAGGAAAGATAGAATAGGATTGGAAAAAGTTCAGAGAAGGGCAACAAGGATGCTAGAAGGGATGGATCGATTTCCCTATGAGGAGAGACTTAGCAGATTAGGACCGTTCAGCTTGGAGAAGAGGCGATTAAGGGGGCGTACGATCGAAGTTTATAAAATCATGAGCGGTGTGGAAAAAGGAAATGGGGAACTATCCTTTGCCCTGCCTCACAATAAGAGAACAAGGGGACACTCTCTGAAGGGAAATGGCAGCAGATTTAAAACAAACAAAAGGAAGTACTTTTTCACGCAGCGGACAAGACCGTTGTGGAACTCGTTGCCGGAGGACGCTGTGAAAGCCAGCAGCATAACTAGCTTCAAACGCAGGCTAGATAAGCAGCCTGGGGCAGCTTACAAAAATAAAAACAGATGTTTTTAAAACAATACCTCCCTCACCTTCCCACGCCTCCGCTGCTCCCCCAAACGCCTTGGTCCCTTCTCCCTCGCTGCCCCGCACGCCTGGAACTCCCTCCCTGCCCTCGTCCGCCTTGCCCCCACCCTCCACACCTTCAAGTCCCTCCTCAAAACCCACCTCTTTCGCTCCGCCCTTCCGAACTCCTGCTAACCATCCCCACCCAGGATTATCCCCCCCCTGTTATCGACAAACTCCCAATGTACTGTAACCAAGCCAAGAACGTGCACCTGAGCTCTCGCATCCTCATGAATGTTGCATCCCTTGTCTCTCCCTCGGTTCCCCCTTCCCTGTCTCCCCTTTGCCTGGCTTTAGATTGTAAGCTCTCGGGCAGGGGCCGTGTCTATCTTGTTCTTTTGTACATTGCTGGCACTATATAAATGCTTATAATAATAATATCACCGAAACCTGCAGGAGGAGAGCAAAACCGGGATAAAAAGGGAGCCGGTTGACCAGCATTAGTGATCAGGTTGTGGGACTGAGGCGCTGGGGAATGTCTGATGGAAGAGGTAGGTTGAGCGGGAGCAGAATGAAAGCGGCTCCCTTTCCCCATGTCCGTTTCATTCCGCCTCAGCAGTGGAGGCTCAGCAAAACGCCTAAAGCGCAGCCCTGCAGAGGGACAGGCTTTCAGGGTTGCAAATCTTCTGAGCGGGCCTGTTTTAGGTGGTCTGGAGTGGGCTGGGGCAGCTTTGGCTCCCAATGGAGTTGCCCCAAATTGAATCCACATTGGTTTCCCAGATACTTCGGAGTGTTAAAATTTGTGGAATCCGTTTGAACACCTGTGACACCTCCTCGTGCCGGTCTTTTCATCGTCCCTGGCCCGGTTCCCAGTTGGTAGCACTTCTCTGAGCCGGGAAGTATTAAATGGCTCTCTAGCTATGCAGGCTATTTCCTCCCCGCTGCACTTTCTCATTGGAACTTGGAAGCACACGGTCCAGGAGGAGGAGGAGAGCCGTTACGATGGGCACTGCAAGGATCAGGAGCGCAGCTACGCTAGGTGCAACCGCTCCAGGGCCCACGAGTCTGGGGGTGGGGCGCAGGCGTGGAGAATTCATCAGCACACTGGAGTGGGGTGCCCCAGCAGGGGGCCCGTTCCCACCTAGCTACACCCCCAGCAGTGGCGATCGGGGGGCTGGGGGGTATGTGTGTCCGAGAAAGCACTGCGAATTCCAAGGCTGAGATTTTGGAGGCTGCACAGGCTGCTGCTGGCTGGGGTTCAGAGGAGCAGATTTCTGCAGAGGCAGTGCTCCATGTGGTTTCGCGCCCATGTGCGTGGGGCCCCAGAGAGAGTGAGGGTACAACCGGAGGGGGGGAAGCACATGTCTTGTGGCACAGAGGGAGGGACTAGGAACGGGGAGTGGGGGCAAGGAGACCAAGTTCTCAATTGCTCGGCACGAATGCGAGAGGCTTGGTGTATCTCTGCAGGGGCGGCCAAAGATCCCAGCCTTCCCAGCCGCATACCGAAATCTTCGCATTGGCTCGGAGCCACAAGACACGCTTGACACGTGCAATGCACACACACACACGTGTGATTTCTCTCACTTTCTCTCCCTCCCGCCTGCACTCACACAAACTCTCTCTCTTGCTCCCACACTCCCATGCCCTTCTCGATCCTCTCTTGCCCAGTCTTGGTGCTGCTGCAGAAGTTAGTGAGTGAATCCAGAAGAGCCCACCACCACTCTGCTCATTCTGGGGGGGCGTGGGGGAGTGTTTGCCTCTGGTTTATACCTGGTGAGGGCTGGATTGATGGCCTGGGCAAAGAGTGAGGGAGCCCGGCAAGATTTGTATGTGGCCCTCTGGATTCAGTTCCTACCTACAAGCACTGGAAAACTAAACTCCGTGCAAGCGAGCAGAGATGAGGGCGTGCACATAGGGACAGGGGACAAATCCATGATCTGGACCCTCCTTTTCTCGAGTGCGCCCCTTTCGCCCTCCCACTCACAGCTCCTAGGAGGCTCTCCGAGCTTGTACTCATTTTCAAAGTGGCCCCTGAGGAGGGTGACGTTTCCCCACCCCTGGGATGGGGGGACAGCTCCTCTTGGGACTCGCTAGAGGACAGAGAGGGAGACCTCCTGAGAAGTGTCTGAGATTCTGTGTTTCCTGCCTCCAGCAGACAGTCTCGTCCTGCGCCCGGCCTACCCTGCTTGGGGAAGTACCCCCTGCACTCCTGCCTGCTACATCCCTTTCCTTCTGGGGTCCACCCCTCTGGCAGGCTGGGAACAGCCCACCCTTGGCAAGGACCCTGCCTGGGGAGACTCTGCAGCGAGGACCGGGTGTCGCTCTTTCTGGAGGGCCCTGCAGTGCCCCACTGCTTCCCAGCACAGCCCAAAGGCAACTACCTTTAGGGGCAGCAGAGCGTGCCCCCAAGAGGGCGGGGCCACCAGGGGGCCTTGCGTTTGATCGTTACCAAATTCCAAGGCTTGAATTTGTCTCCTTAAGGAGACTTGCAAGATGTATCAAAGGGATGATTATTTATGTCCCCTGCAGCCCCTGGGCTGGGGGTCAGGGGGCAGCCCCGGCTGCCGCTGTGCAAAGCAGACGAGCAAGCTGTATTTCAGAAGCCATGCTTGAACTGCCCAGGAGCGGTGCTGATGCAGCTCGCCCACCCCTGTGATATTGGAAGGTGCTTGGTAACCATGGCAATAGAGGTAGGAAGAGAACGTTAATAGAACCGGGAGGCAATGGTGCGGATTAACCGTTATGCTGACTATGCTGCTGGGCAGGAGCTCATCGCTGGGGGTGGGGAGGGCCTTTATAGGGTCAGTGTGTTTTGGCGCCCCCCATCCCGAGTACTGATGAGGCTAATGTTCACGGAGCGTGTGTTTTCCCTAGCATCTTCTATACACGCTTCTCAGTTAGGAATGGATTAGCCCCTTTGACCTCTTCCTTGGGGGTGGGGTGTGTGTGATTATACCCCCATTTTACAAACCTGTAAACTGAGGCACAGAGGAAAAGACTGACGCACCAGGTGTGCGTTGAAGCTTGTTCCCAAACCCAGGAATCCCGGCTCCCAGGCTGCGGATCTAACCGCTAACTGTACAGACCAACATCCCTCCCTTTTCAGGAGTGCAATGCAACAGTGCCCATAAGGAGACTTGCAAGATGTATCAAAGGAATGATTATTAATTATTTATTTTCAGGCACCTTTGCTCACAGTGTTTGGGTCCTTGTTTATGTGTGTGTTTTTTTTAATTAAAAATGTATTTATACATTTTATCTTCCCCATAGGCTCACAGCCTATTAAAACACACAAGGATATAAAAATTGCCTTTCAAAGCCCCACCCAACCCTATCCCTGCCTGGAAAAAGCCTGGCAAAGCAAAAAGGTTTTGCATCGCTTTCAGGAAATGAGCAGAGCAGCTGTCTAGCAGTGAGCCTCATTAATTGGAGACACGGTCCCTCTCCCGGGGGCCTTAGTCTTCTAGGTTGTTTGTCTCATGTAGCCCATGTAGGAAGTCTTTTGAGCACCCCACCCAAGGGCTTGCGGTGAGGAGTTTCATGCAACCTTTTAACAAACAAGGCTATTTCCAGAAGCAGGGTGTTTTTAAAGAGACTGACCTACTCGAATCTGTGCAGAGATGGCGATCTCTTGTTCCCGCTAATATTTCTCATTACGGCTTTTCGTGATTTTGCTGCACAAATGGGGGCCCGGTTTCTCTGCGTTGTCCCTATTGGTGACAATGAGGAAAATATAGTGAGCATAGGTCCCTTTGTAGAATACACGCTGGTCTTTACTGTCCACGTGCACTGAGAAAGGACTGCTTGAGTTGACTCGGAATACAGATCCCCCCGGCCCCCGATAACCATGAGCAAGAAATGGAACTCTCAGAACTCCTGACTCCCTAGCCCATTGGAAGAAAAGAGTGGGTCAAATTTTTGATCTCTGGTTCACTTGGACCTAGGAGACCAGAGTTCAAATCCTGTCTTAGCCATGAACTTACCGGTTGGCCTTGTGCAAGTCACCACACTCTTAGCCTCAATTCCCCCCTTCTGTAAAATGGGAATAATAATGACCTTACTGTGCAGGATTAGCGTGAGAGTGAGCTAACTAAGAATTATAAAGCACTTTGGACACTGAAAATACTAGAGGAATGATATAACATAATCATTCTGATCTGTAGGTCGCTCCAAGCTGACACCCTTTTACTCTGCTTCATCTCCTGCCAGCCTGTATGAATGGGGCCTTAGCTAGCCCCTGAGAATTTGCCTTATTCATGGAACCCATCCAGGCAGGTGGGAGTGGGGGGAGCAGAGTTTTGGTTAATTTCTGCTTCTCAGGGGCCCTGAGGAGCAAAGTGTAAATTGGAGTAGCCCCTAAGCAGGGTCTGGGCTTAACATGGATTGCAAGTTATAAGGAGCACAAAATTGGTTACAAACCTTCTTCCCCAGTGGTAGGGTGGAGAGACTGAAAATCATATTGACCCCGATGTAGCTGAGCAGGTAGCTCCGTAGGTGTAAATGACGTTGTAATAGGGTCAAGTTAGCACCAACATAAGGTCACATAGGATCGTAATGGAACTGGTGCTGAAGAGTGCAGGATTAATGCCAGGTTTTGGGCATTAAGGATGCTGCTCAGCACCTATCGGAGACAGAAACCCTAATGGATTCTGGTTATAAAGGAGAGAGACACTCAAGTCTGGAGGGGGAGCTGGTAGGGGAAGGAGCTTTGCTAGGAAGAAAAGCAGCCAGTGACAAGAAATGGCCAGAGGGCGCCCTTTGCTGTCAACTCATCCTGGGATCCGAGGATGGAGCAGAAAGGAATGCCGAGAGCTGTGGGAGAACATCAAGGACTCCTTGATTTACCCCAAGAGGCTTTGGACTGTTGACTGCTAAAATAAGGACTGAGCCTTGATTAAGGTCATAGGTCTCTGGTGGAATGGGCTGGCTGTAAGGGGAGGCTGGAGGCCAGAGCCTACTCAAACGTGGAAACTAGACTGGTAATTACTTACCCCCAGAATCAGACCCACATGTCTCTTGTATATAGGATCCTCCGAGATGGTTAAGGAAGGTGACGGCACAAGGGTTATGCTGGCGATTGGGTGCACTAGGAGAGTGAGCTATTTCCCAGAGTGGCTTTCGAGCGACCCCTATAGCGCACAGAGCCGACCCAGTGACAGATAACCCTAGAACAGTGCAGACTATGTGGCCTCACAGGGTACCATGTGTTTGTGGGAGGGGAGCAATATATGTCCATGAAAAAACTTGACTATGAGAATTATTGGCTTAAAATACAGAGCCTTAACCATGAGAAACCCTAGCCTGTCAAGAGCCTGAGGGTGATTCAGGATGGGGTCCACAAGCAATTTACCATGTTGGCATGTTGTACAGGCCTATAATTCAAGGAGCCTTGGTGTGGGCCCCAGGAGAGGGAACAGTGGCATCCTGGTGGGTTCCGCTTGGCCCTGGCCCTTCAGAGCCCTTCCAGGGCCATACTGGATGTGGGAGAGGTTGAAGGGGCTTTTCTGCCCTTTTCTGACATTGCCACGCCCCCTTCCTGACATGACCACGCCCCTCTTAAGAGTGTTACGATATCATGATGCTCAGAAAGGGGGCGTGGCCATGTTAGAAAGGGAGTGGGACAAAGTGTCTCTGCCGCATCCTGCCCCCTCTGAACTTAATTCTGCCTGCACCCTTAAGCCTCAGCCTGGGTGGGGGGGAATGTTCTGTTTAACTGAGCAGCAAAAACCCCAATTCTGGTCACGTTTTCCTTTTTTCTAATGGTTGAGTCCATCAAATATTCCAGGTTCGTTCAGGGGCCTACGCTGCCATTTTGCCCAGTGCCGATTCCAGCGTTGCGCTCCTTTTGTTGGATCGTAACCTAGGTCTGGAGAAACGGGTGGCCTTTCTGCCAAAGCCCTGCCTGCTTGTGTGTGTTTGTGGCATGAGCAGGCGGGCACAGGACAATGGGCTGATGCTGTGCTCAGCTCCGGAGCGGCTTGCCGGTTTGGCTGGCAGGGAGTGTCAGTCGCCGGCAGCCCGACAAGGATGCTATTCCCGACCGAGGCCCGAGCTACAAGATGTGCTACTGCGGCTTCTTTTTGCCCTTCAGGAAGGAGCGTGAAGCGGAGAGGTTCCTGGGTGGGGAGTGGGTGAGGATTGGACAGGGATGGGGCGGGAGCCCTGTGTCCTCTGCTTCTGTGCTGCTGTCTCTAGGCTGGTCCTTTCCCCAATGTTCTTCATTCCAAGCAAGTCCATTGCCACCTAGGGCCAGCGGCGTAGGGGTAGGCGAGACAAATGCGCTGACTGCCTAGAGTCTTCTGGGCCCAATTCTAGGTGTTGGTGCTTACCTATAAAGCCCTATATGGCCTGGGGCCTGCCTATTTGCGGGGCCGCCTCACTCCCCAGGCTCTGGGTCAGTCCCTGTGGTCTACCGGGGGGGGGCTTTCTTGAAGTCCCTCGGGTGTCCCGGGATGCGACTATGGAGAGGGCGTTCTCAGTGGCTGCACCGAGGCTGTGGAACTCCCTCCCGGCAGAGGCCCCGGGGGGTGGGGCGGACTTCCCCTCTTTCCGATGTTTATGTAAGACCTGGCCCCGAGGGAGATGGGTAGGGTGGGGGGTTGAGGGTTAGGGAAGGCAGGATTTTTGTGTGTGTATTCTGTGGCACCCCATTTGGGGTTTTATTGCTGGCTTTAATTTTTTTTAAATTGTATATTATATTGTTTGTTTTATGAATTTGTTAGCCGCCCCGAGCTGCTATTAGCAGGAGGGTGCGGGGTAAAAATGCAATAAATAAGTGCCCAACCGCCCTGGGGCTAAAGCTGAAATGGGTAGCAAGTTTTTTACCTGCAGGCAACACCCGACATTCCGGGGTAGCATAACGGGCAACGGAATGCCGGGTATTACCGTCACCGACTTTGTCTTTTACCGAACTGTTCCAACGTTCCCAGTTCCTGTTTTAACGTCTTTCCCAACACGGGACAATGGATGGATGAAAGGAAACGGGCAGCAAAGAGGTGAATTGGTAAAAATGGTGCAGAATGGAATAACGACCACTGGGTAATGGAAAACGGGTCATTTAAACGCCGGGGACTACCCGGGTACCGGTACGTCCCTGATCTGCCCGAATGGTTTCAGCATTCAGTACGGTGCCAGCAGCTGGAAAAGGCACGGTGGGGGTGGGTTGGTCCCCAGGGCCTTTCCAGCCAGCACCTTCGTGCCCTGATCTTCTGCTGCCACCGTAGACTGGAGCAGAGGGGCAGGAGGGGGCGGTGGTGCTGTGCAGGGCTCGGGCGGTAGGGAGGCAGCAGAGCGGTGGGGTTAAGGGTTTCAGGGAGGGGAAGGCCAGCCATTGAATGGACATAGTTACGCCACGGGGGCGGGGAGTTAACGGTCCTCGTTTAGCGAGCCCTATATCTGGGCAATATGGAATCACTCCTTCTAGCTAGTTCTGCCAGGTGGTTTGTGACTGCTTGGGGTGGGCTGGGGAGAAATCCATGCTGGATCTCGGGCAGCCTGTTTTGTAAACGCGGATTGGCTCCACAAAGATGGAACGGGCATCCGGATTCAGCCCTAACTTGGAACAGGGAGATGAAATAATTACCCCAAGGCCAGGCAGCGAGTCTGTACCAGAGCTGGGGGCAGACTAGAGCCTCTTGAGACCCCGGCCCAGTGCCTTCCCCCCACAAGAGGATTTCTCCAGTCCTCTCTAGTGAGAACCCAGTGGCTTAGAGAAGTTAGGATCTAAGCCAGGGGTGGGGAACCTCGGGCCCAGGGGCCAACTGTAGCTTACAGCTAGTTTTGATATGGCCCTTGTCCAGTTCTGAGTTTGGCCTTTTGGAGCCTATTTCTACCCCCAAGCACTGAAAAACTTTGCTCTGGGGAAGGAAGCAGAGATGAGGGCACGCACACAAGGAGAGAGGTCAGATCTGTGGCACAGATCCGTGATCGGGACCTTGAGCGCACCCCTCCAACACCCCTGCTTCCAGCTTGTATGCCGCCCTCAAAGGCTGCACTAATGTTCAAAGGGTGTCTTCAAACGGACAGGCTGCCCCAGTGCTGGTTGTGCCAGCACGCTTCACCCCCAGGCCGGCCAGTCCATCTAAAGGCACCCTGCCAGACGTGGAGGCGGTGTGGTAGCCCTGCCGGCAGCGCTCCGGGACATCCCGGAGTACCAAACCCACACTGGTCCGAAGCGGAGTAGCTGTGGGTCTGCTGCACGGGCCCACGATGCAGCTCCGCTTCCAGCCGGCCGTTGCCCCAGGCAATGCCATAGAGTTATGGGGGCCAGCCCAGAACGTTGGGCGATTGCCTGCAAATCTATGGCCCAGGGAGCCTGCTCGGTCCGTCTGAAGCAGAGCTGCGTGGGGCTGGCGGCGGGAGGACACAGGGCTGCGCCCCTGGCACAGCTCCAGTGGCGGGCAACCTGCCCCTAGTGGCTCCCAGGAAGGAGAGGCTTCCCCACCTCTGATCGAAACCGAGTATTAAACAAGTCGGGGATGCCACTTCATGCTGTCCCTCTCCCACCAGGCAGGAACGTGGGGAGAAAGGCAACATGGTCTAGTAGCGAGGGAGCTCGCTTGCCATTTCGGAGACCTGGCTTCAGTTCCTATAGTTGGGCAATAATCACTGTATTTAACTCCCTGCCGCTGAATGGCGTTCGGGACGTGGCGTAAAATTAACCCAACAAAATAACCTAAAATCCATTGAGAAGTCATTTAAAAGGGGAAAAGGAGCACAAAATGCAATAAGGAGAACCAGCAGTGGATCCTCTAAAAGCACTTGGAAAATATTTATTTTTTAAAAAAATAAAAAAAAATTCTTCAGTTGCTTTTTAAAGGCAAGAAGGGCCTTTAAAGGCTTTTAAAGGCCAGATGAACACCTGGAAGGAGCAAGTTCCACAGCAAGAATCCGCGAAGATTCTAATCTGGATCCCAAACTGGATGTGAGTCAGCAGTGGGTTGCTACTGCAAAAAAAGACCAGTGCCATTTAGGGTTGTATAAACATTAGAGATGGGCGTTGGGGATTTGAATGAATGCATAACTGTCCGAAAATGGTAAATTTGGCTTAATCCGATATTCCCAGTGCTATTACTGATTTCTTTATTTACGGATCCGTATTTTCCCATTGACTTCAATGGGAAATCAATGGGGCCATTCATTCTAATAGCATTATTAGAATGAATGGGCCAGAGAGAGAGAGTGGTGAGGGGCTAGGTGTGTGGTGGTGGGGTTGGGGGGCTGGCAGTGGGGGGGATTAAAGGAATGATGTTTTAGTTGTAAATGACAGAGCGGGAGTTCTTTAAGATTAGGTTTGGGGTTTAGTTTGTATTGTGGGGACTGCAGGGGGAGAGGGATTTAGGGACACCCAGTGCCCCTCTGGGAGGGGGAGAAGTATCGGTTCGGAGGGGAGGGAGAGTGGAGGAGACCACGGGTTGCTCAGGAGTGCAGGATAGGATGGTACGCACGTTGCGATTTTGAAGTTTTATAAGTCTGATTTATTTGTATTGCATTTTAGTGTGTTGTTGCATTGAGCTGCCCTGACTCTTGGAGTCAAGAGTTGTCAAATAAAAAAACCCCACACTTATATATACTTTTGCTTCTCTCATGATTTTGGCAGCTAGACTCATTAATACATTTTGCATATTTACACACTACGACCCTGTGTCCATCCTGAAGTTAATGAGTCTGGCTTTCGAAATCATGAGATTAGCGTAAAAATCATGATTTATTACCTTTTAAATGTAAGTTTGAGGGTTTTTATTTGTCAGCTCCTGACTCCGAAGAGCCAGGGCAGCTCAGTGCAATAAAAACACAAAACCTCAAAACCCCCAACTTGTGTACTATCCCACCCTGCACTCCTGAGTCTCACCCTGCAGTCCCCTCCATTCCCCCCTCCACATCTATACCTTCTTCTCTCCCAGAGACGCTGGTTGTCCCTAAATCCTTCTCCCCCTACAATACAACTAAACCAACACCAGAATCAAACCTAATCTTATAAAACCCCCACTCTGTCCTTAACAACTAAAACCACATTCCCTCCCCGACCTCACAGCTAGCCCCTCCCCACTGTCTCTCTCTCAATGGCCCATTCATTCAAATAACATGGCTATTAGAAGGAACGGCCCATTGAAATGAATGGCGGATTGGTTTCCCACTCAAGTCAGTGGGAAAATCCATAAATATGAATCCGTAAACTGATCCGAATTCCCATCCCTAATAAACAGAAGCATTGTATCCAAGACACGGGAAGTTCAAGTACCCTGTTCTCAACTGTGATAAGCCCTCACTGGAGACTCTGTTCAGTTTTGGGTTCTGCATTTTGAGGAGGGTGTTGACGAGCGGGAAAGATGAGCATGAAGGAACTGGGCATATTTAGCCTAGACAAAAGAAGACGGAGGGAGGTCACATAGTTTTCAATTTAAAAGGATGCCTTTTAAAAAAGATAGAACATCTGTTCTCCATTGCTGCTGAGGATGGGACACAAGCAGTGGCTTTAAATTACAGGAAGAAGGTAGGCTGAGGTTAAACGCTAGGGAAAACGTTGGAATGACTCAGCACTGGGACAAACTGCGTAGAGGGGTTGTGGAATCTCTCGTGCAAGAAAAGACTGGATAGGCCTGTGGTGCTTTGGGTAGAGGGTATCCTGTCACAGGACAAGGGCTTGGACCAAATGAGCCAGGAGGTCCTTCAGGATAGGAAGGATCAGTCCATAAATGATGATGATTCGTCAGGCTGGTTGGGGATGTTAACCCCTGACTGTCGGAAGCTGGAAGTGGATCGCTACATTGTGGCCTCTTGTGCGCTTCTCTGAAGCGACTGACCGTGGCCACGGTCGGAGACAGGATGCTGGGCTGGATGGTGGACCGTTGTTTTGACCCAGTCCGGCACGTCTTCGGTTTCAGCTCTGTGATTCTTTGAACTGATTGTGACCTTAGGAAGGTCCGTCTCTCTGGGCCTTGGTTCCCTTTCCCCCCAGTGGGGATAGCAGCACTGTCCTACCTTGCAAGGGGGGGTTGGAAGGGATACATACAAGCAGGATTCTGTGAAGTGCTCGATTGTGTGTGGGGGGTGGGGTGGGGTCTGGCAAGCACTGGAGGTTGACAGCAAGGCTCTGAAAGAGCAGGCACTGTGCAAAAGCCGGCCGCTCCCTCTCTGCCTGGTACGGATCCACCCGCCGCGAATCTTTGCGTCTCTCGTCCCAGGCTGGAACGGGGCCCCTCGACAGCGGTTGAGTTTAACCAGATATTGCCCAACTGTGCAGGGCTGGACACCCTCGTGCTTGGGGGCGGGGAGCTGGCCTTGCCTAACCTCCCACTCCCGTTCAGCACAGCCCGTGAATGTGCTTTATTCTCATGAGTCCTCGGGCCAGGTACGTAACCGACCGAGCCCAGAAATTAAAACCGGGTCAGTCCAGAGAGAACTGTGTGGAACTGAGCGCATCCCTTTGTAAGGGGAAGATGTAAGTCTCCTCTTTCCCCTTCCGCCGTGCTGGCGACCTTTGCTTGGCCTGAGTCCCTGATGCATTTCTGTCCTGTGTGTGAGAGAGATTAGCTCAGGGACGGGGAACCTTTTCCCTTCCGGGGGCCGCTTTGACAAGCACAAGCTCTGAGGGCCACAAAGAAGTTGGAAGCGGTGAGTGCAGGATGAGGAGGGTCCAGATCATAGCTCTGTCCCTTGTGCATGTCCTCGTCTCCGATCCCTTGCCCAGAACTCGGGGGTAGGAATTAGATCCAGGAACTGGAAAGGGGGCCACACATTTGAGCCCCCCAGGCCTGAGATTCCCTGGATTAAATTAATGATGTTCTATGGGAACCTCAGGCCTGGGGGGTCCAAATGTGTGACCTGCGGCTAGTTTTTATGTGACCCCTTTCCAGTTCGTACCCCCACGTACTGATAAACTACTACTACGAGTCCGTTCTATAGCGCTGCTAGGCATACACAGTGGTTTACGGTCACAGATTTTGGAGACAGGTCCCTGCCCCAGTGGGCTTACAATCTAAGATGGACAAGGATGAGGGGAACAGAGGGAGAGACAGAGACACGCACACATTCCCATTTTTACAGATGGGGAGCAGAGGTTGAGAGGTCGTGACTTGCCCAAGGCCACTCAATGAGTTCATGGCTAGGGTAGGATTCGAACCCTGGCCTCCAGGACCAAGGCCAGCACCTTATCCACTACACCACGCTGGCTCAGGTGAAACCGAGCCCAGGGGAAGGGAGCAGAGATGAGGGCACGCACCCAAGGATACAGGGTAGGTCCGTGGTACAGATCCATGATCTGGACCCCTCCTCTTCCCGAGTGCACCCCACAAGTATCCCTGCTGCCAACTATTCTGTGGCCCTCAGAGCTTGTAGTCATTTTCAGAGTCGCCTCAAGGAGGGAAAAAAGTTCCCCATCCTCGCTCTCCAGGGAGCACCGTTCTCCCCCCACCCTGGGAAATCTCAGCTGCTTTTCCTACTCTGCTCCAGATTAAGTCAATCCATGTGGACGTCTTGGGAGAAACCTAGAAATTGGACGCTGGGAACTGTCCCTCCTCTTATCCGATAGCCTGAGCCATCCCTTATTGAATTCCCCACTGAGAGGGTCTTTTGGCTCGGAGCGCTAACTCCATCTGTTTGTACCAGAAGAGCTTAAACAACATATTGGGGGAGGGCGAGGGAGGATGCTTAATTTCTGGTTTGCCTGATTTTCCCCCCCCCCTCCCCACTTCCAATCACTGGGGTGATCCAGTGAAGTGAGACCGTGTGTATGTTAGGAGTATCACTGTACGGAGTAGGAGCTACTTGGGGTGGGGCTATGTCCAGAATGGGAGCATCTGAAGGCCGGTTCCCAAAGTGAGACACACACACACGCACGCACCCTGCTGCACTTTCCTTCCCTTCCCCCATCCCACTCTGGCTTTTTTAATCCGCTTTAAATGGGGCCAAACAATCAGAAGCCTCTTACGATTAACCCCCCATCCCTCCCCGAGCCCCATGGGTGGATTTCCCTGCTCTGTCAGAGGCGTACGCTCTCTCTCCCTGAACCTCATCTGCAAATACCAGATAAGACCACTGGTCACTCTAGGCCAGGAGTGGGGAGCTTTAAGTACAAGCCCCAAGGGCCACCTAGACATTGAGGGCAGGATGCTTAAGGAAGAAGAGGATCCAGATCCTAGATCTGTTTCGTGGATCTCGTTGTGTGCAATGCCTGCCTTTACTTCTGCTTCCTTTCCCCCCCCCCCCCCCCCCCCCCCCC
>QEPC01015423.1:3398569-3463523 GCA_003113815.1 Sphenodon punctatus | reverse complement strand
CCCCCCCCCCCCCCCCCTCCTAAACTTAGTTTTTTTCAGTGCTTGCTTGTAGAAACTGACTCCAGGAACTGGGAAGGGACCACATCAAAAAAACTGCCTGTGGCCCCGGGGCTGGAGGGTTTCCCACGCCTACTCTAGGCCCAGTGACTGGTGGAAATCATCTCGCTGGCGGCTAGTTTTGCATACGTGGGGTTTTGGCAGAATTCCATCCTCCACGCCAAGCAACAAGCAGACTGTAACCCGAGGTAGGAGGCAGCCAGTGCTTAGAAACCTCTCCGCTTGGGACTTTTGTGCCCCCCGTTGCAGGAAGCCTGAGTGAGAGGAGGAGTTTGGATTCTGAGAACTGGGTGATCCACAACTTTTAGTGACGGAGGAGAGAAGTCAACTAGGTTCTTGCTCTTGTCAACTTCCACTTTGTCCCTGGGGCTGTCTGGCCAGAACAGAACTGGTTAACACAGGGCTTCCCTAGGTTTCTGCCTGGCGGACCTGGTTTTGAGACTTAAATATTCTCTAATCCAGCAACTCCAAGTATATCATTTTTGAGTATATAGAACCAACAATCTACCCAGCATTGAACAGACAGGCCTCTGCCCCAAAGGGCTTACAGTCTCGGACAAGGGAAAGGGGAACATAGGGAGAGACCAGGATACAGTCGTGACATTGGGAAGTCGCAAGTGCACATGTTTAGCTTACTTACAGGAAAGAAGGGGGATTGTTGTTAATTATTTAGCCATGGGCCAGGCACAGAACAATCATTAATTGGAGATGGGTCCCTGCTGTGGGGTGGGGGCTGAGGATGATAGGACAGAAGAGGGAGCCTCAGTGAGCAGCATGTGGGGGTGCAGAACTGTTGAATACTGCTTGGAATTGCGACATCATCCAAGCCTGGACATCCCGTTTCTCAGAACAGGGATGGGGAGGGAGAGATTTTGCCCAGACCAGGACAGAACTATTGGGTAGCAATGATGGGATGGGATTAAGGCTGGCTGTGGCTTGGTTTCCTCACTCACAGTACCCACTGGACCAACTCTCAATATCCCAGGTGAACTTTGTTTCTGACAAACTCACTCCCGTCACTTCAGGTCCCAAGAAACCGACACAAACCCCAATCGGTTTTCCTCTTGGTAGCGTGCCCGTTTGATCATTTCGGTTCAGTGATTTGGGGCATTTTGACTTTCTCATTTTGACGCTATTGAGCATGCCCAGGGTAAAGATCAAAGGTGAGTCTCCTGGTTGCCCCTGGAGTGCGCGGGACCCCGCATGTGCTCTCTGCAGGGCCGGCACTTCCATAAAGGCATCACAGGGGACAAGTTGAAGGGGGCAGCTTTTCCACCCATGATCCAGCTTCCACTCGCCACCAATAAGCTCCGCGCTGGATCGGGGGCAGTGCCGCCTAGGGCGGCAAGTTGAAGGGAGCGCCCCTCCTGCCTGTGATCCAGCTGCTGTTGCTGTTTCTCCCATGCTGTTGCTGCCACCAGTAAGCTCCACCACTGGATTGAAGCTGGCGGGACTGGGGGGGGGGCGCAGGGCTGCCTACGCCAGCAAAAATCCTTATTCCTGCAGGGTCCTAGACATGATCGTGTCTGGGCCATGCTGGGAGGGAGAGGGGGCCTGGCACCCATAAAAACGGGGGCTACGGTGAGCCACTGAAGTAGAGAAAATAGTGGGGCCCAGGGCACTTGCCCTGGGTTGCCTTGAAATATCGACATGTCGAGTGAATATCTGCTTTGGCTGCAAATGTTGTTCGGATGGCTATCTGAAAATTATTATCTATATAGCACCAGCAATGTACCTGGTGCTGTACAATCAATAGTCAGAGACAAGTCCCTGCCCCTGAGGTCCTTACAGCCTAAGGGGGAGGGGAACATAGGGAGAGACAAGGAGACATTCATGAAGTTGAGAAGTCGCATAAATAAATTGTTTATTTTAATAAAATGTGTACCCCGCCCTGTCTCAAAGGCTTAGGGCAGGCAACAGCATATTTTAAAAATCTTTTTAAAAAATCTCTCCTGCCTGCCCCTACCCCACCTTCCTAAGAGCTGGGCCTGCGAGAAAGGGCAGCAATTGTCAAACGAAGAACTGGAACGGAGTGGGGGTTTGGGAGGCCGTCTCCTCTCTTGATGCTGCTGCTGCTGCTGCTCCCCGCTGGGTATTGCGCAAAGAGGACAAAATAACATTTGTCTTCACTGAACTCTGCGCGGCTCCAGGGACTGGAAGCTCGTCTCGGCGGCCTAGGCAGGCGCGCCCGTCGAACAGGCCAGAGGTTTGGCTTGCGACAGAGAACAAAGCTGCATTTGTTGAGCAGTCCATGCCAATGGGACGCTGAATGTTCGTTCTGTAACCTGGAAAGAGGCTGTCGCCAAGCTTGAGTTCCCTTCTTGAGGGCATCAAATATTGAACCTGGGTATTTGGGACTCTGGGAAGCAGGGGTGGGGAGCCTTTGGCCCATGGGCCAAATCTGGCTCATGGTTGGTTTTTATTTAGCTCTGAAGGATGCACCCCCCCCCACAAAGTTTTGGGGGGGTGAGAAAGAAATGGCCTCTTTTTCCCAACTAAATTTTGTGCTGCCCCTACTTCCCAAATCAGGAAGCTACAGGGGGAGCCACGTGGAGAGAGTGGAAGCCGTGCTGCCTCCGCCATCCCCCAGCTGGGTCAGCCTTGGGGAGCCAGGGATTGTGGGGAGCTGCGTGGAACTGGGGAAGGAAGGCAGGAGAGTTTGTGCTGCCGCTGCCTCCCCTCCCTGTCAGAGCCAGGAATCCTCCTGGACCTGGGAGGAGAGGTTATGTGTGGGTTAAGGGAATCCTGCATCCCCCACAAATTTCAGCTCAGTTAAGCCTCTTGAGTGAAACCCAACACAGTCTACCTCCGACCTAAATTTCTGCCACAAGCAGAGCTCTTAACGCTCCATGCCTCCACCCCACCCCCGTACTATTTGCCTGTTTTCTCTATTGCAACTGGAAGCTCTTTGGGGCAGGGACACTTTTCTTGCCCATTTGCCTGCGCAGCGCCCAGCACAAGCAGGGAGCGCGCAGCTAGGTGGGAACGGGCCCAGTGTGCAGATACATTCTACGCGTGTGCAGGTTTCCCCAGGAATGTGTGCCTGCACCGATGATAGCTCTGCCCCTGAGCACAGGGCAATACCTACAGCCGTAATCCTGCATTCCCGCCCCACGGTTTGGTAGGGAGAATGGCGTCTGCTCTCTCTCCTGACAAATGACATTACAATGACTCTCCATCAGAAATAGCTGGGCCGGGTATTACACAGAACTTTGCAACAGGAAGTGACCAGCTCATTTCCTCTTTCTAAGAGAGGGGCTACCATGACAACCAGCTGCCTGTAAGCACTACAGTCGGGTGACACGGTCCTTACAGGCGAAAGCCTGTCAAGACTTGCAGTTTGTGTTGCGTGGCCTGGAGGTCCCAACAATGCTAGGGCTACAGAGATTAGTTAAAATGCAGCCAGAGTTGGACGAGATGGGAAGGCTGGCTTTTGGATGGGAAAATTTGGAGGCAACTGGCTGAGCGAGCCAGTGTAGCCCAGTGGGAGACCAGCAGGGATGAAGCGGAAATTCTGACCTTGTTCTGGTTCCAATGGAACCTGGCGCTTAGATTTGAAAATCGGAATGGACAAAATTGAATTCGGCACAATAAAAAAAACACCTTTAGCCAAAATGGCCGCTGCCATGCAACAAAATGGCAGCCACCGTACTCTAGTTTACCGCCATACGACATGCAGCTTGTGTGGCAGAAGCCATTTTGCACGTGGGCCAAATGCTTGGCTCTGAATTCTGATCGGAATTTCTCCAGCCGTTCTGTTTTCACTGAAAGTTTCTGAAAACGGAATGGCTGGTTTGAACCAGCCCTAGACCAGGGTTCAAATCCTGCCCAATGAATCCTTGAACTCACTGGGTGAAAACAGACATAACGCTAACTCCACTTTAAGACCACTTTAACATTTCTTATGCACATCGCAGGGCTGTAGTGGTGCTCTGTGCGACCCTGCAACATGCATAAGAAATGTTACAGCCGTGTTAAAGTGGAGTTAGCGTTATGTCTGTTTTCATCCACTGGGTGCCTGTGGGCAAGTCACGTTCTCAGCCTCGGTTTCCCACCCCTAAAGTGGGAATAATAATGACCTACCTTGCAGGGTGGTTGTGAAGGCGAATTAGATAGGCGTTGTTAAAGCACTTTCAACACCGAAAGCGCTGTAGCACAGCTGAGGAAACCTTTCTCTCTCACAGGCCGCTTTGAAAATGAGTACAGGCTCCATAGACGGGATAGAAGTTAGGGGCAGGGATGCTTAAAGAGCGTGTTTAGTTAGGGTGGCAAGGGTCTGTCATGGATCCATCCCCTCTCCTTTTGTGCAGGCCCTCAACTCCACTTCCTTCTTCCCCCGAGCTTTATATAGTTCTGTGGTGTGAAACCTGTACTCCATGGGCAAAATTCGGCCTATTTTTAATTTAGCCCCTTTCCAATTCATTTAAATTGAACCCCTTTCCCAATACCTTATAACAGATAAATTATAACCAATCTGGGACTTCTGGGATCTGTTTCCATATCGAAGAACAGAGTGTGGGGACGGATCTAGTAGGATTGGGGGGGCGGGGGCACAGCCTCCCCTTGATTACACCCCCTGAGCCGTGGTCTGTCTGTTGACTGAGACCCTTTACAAACCCAGACTGCCAGGGCTGTAAAAGGCTAAGAATTTGGACCAAGAGATTCACTTCACCCGTTGCAGAGACTGGGTTTCGCCCCAGAAGTGGCTGCATTTCCATGGTGTTTCCTCAGAGCTGTGGGATGAGAAAGGCTTGAGGCAGGGGAGCACAAGCAACCACAGCTGAGTCTTATTGAAGCCCCCAGTTCTTCTTGCAGTTGAAGGATGATGATGATGATTGATGATGCTTTATCTGGGGGAGGGGGGTGTCTCCATGCCTGATCTAGCCCCTCCTGGAGGCAGGCCTGGGGAGGGGGGGGGGCGCTGTACTCTGCAGCTCTCTCTCTCGCACATGGCAGGGAGGCCGTGCATGCATGGAGTTGGAGGACCGGAGGGTTTCTCCTGCAGAGGCACGGTTGTCATGGTTATCGGAAGCAGAGTGGGAAAGCCTAGGTGTCTTCTCTCCTCTCTCACTTTCTCCCGTTCGGGTTCCTGGGGTGGCAGAGTCAGTCAAGCTGCTCTTGGCAGAGACTTTTCCCTTCTCTCTGCACACCAGGATACCCCTTGGCCTCCAAGAGGGGTGGGGGCATCGGTTGACGACAAGGGCAATGAGCTGGAATGGGAAAAAGCCAGCCCAGAAGGCGCCGGTTCGGAAGGTGGGGGCCGTGGGGCCAGCAGCCCTCCGACGGAGATGCCCCCCCCCCCCCCCCCAATAGGTGCTGCCGATCTATTCACGTGTCTCTTTCTCTCCACACGCAGAACAAAGAGAGGGAAAAGATGAAGGAGAGCAAAGAGAAGGACGCTCGCTACACCAATGGGCATCTCTTCACCACCATCACCGTCTCCGGCATGACCATGTGCTTCGCCTGCAACAAAAGCATCACGGCCAAGGAGGCGCTCATCTGTCCTAGTGAGTAGCGGTGCACGTGGCATCCTCCCCACTTCCTTCCTCCTGTCCCTACGCCTCTGGTGTGGCCATGCCCCCATCCTTGGGCCAGGCGACCTTTGACCTTGCTTGTCCCCTCACTTGCCTCCCTTCATCCTGCTCCTCTTCCTCTAGCATGGGGGAGGGGGGGGGGCTAGACTGACCCAGTACAGCAGGGGCGGCCAAGAGGTAGATCATGATCCACAGCTGGATTGTGAGCTAGTCTCCAGCAGATCCCGGTGTGTGGGGAGGGGGGGGGGATCAGCCCCTTGCATCCCAGCAAGTGCCTCCTGAAAGAGTGCCTCCAGTGCGGCGGGGAAGGCTCTCTAAAGGGGAGGGCTCCTCTTCCACTCCAGAGACCAGCTACTGAGGGGCCCTAGAGATGGGAGCCAGCAGGAGGGGGGTCTTTCTTGGCCTGGAGCCAGCGGGAGGGGGCCCCGCTAGATCGCCCGAGGATCACAGCCCGACTACGGTTGCCCCTAGGTGCAATTTACGTGCTGTAGGCCCGGCAACGTGTATTTTTTCATAAGCGTGCTGGAAGAAAGTGGCATCTACGGCAACCGTAGCACTGACCAACTGAATCGTGTGCACGATAAGTCTGGCCACCCCTGCGGCACAGGATCTCCTGTGCTGGGATGTTAACCGAGAGTGGTCTGCTTTGGGAGGGTTCGGGGGGCGGGGAGGGTTCGGGGGCGGGGAGGGCAGACAGCCTGTTTGTACTGTCCCGTTTCCACCACGCTCATTCCCTTTTCCCCAAGCGTCGTGATGTTAATGGGGCATGGGAAACCCCTCCACCCCACCCCTTTGCGGCATGAGCCCCTGATGGAGGACCGTGGGCTACAAGAGACACTGTTTGTAGTCAACTGTAATTCAATATCTTGGCCGCCCCCACTCCAGCAAATCTTCTCTCCTTCTGCTTTGCCTTTAGTTCCTCTCACCTCCTCCCCCAGTTTCTCTGCAGAGACTCTGCTGCAGTCTTTCTCCCCGGCCCTCTTTTTTTCTGGAGTGGATACGTTTTCACTCCTACGTGAGATTTAAAACCTTCTTTCCCATAATGTATGTGTAGGGCGGGGCAGGAGGAAGGTCACTGTGGAGACAGTTTGCTTGGGCAGGTACAGGAGTGAGTGTTTGCAGACTTGCACACCTGTCTGTGTGTGTGTCAGGGGGGCTAATGCCCCATTTAGCTTGTAGAATTGGGGTGTTGCTTTTACAAGAATTCCGTGGGGGCGTGGCTCAGTCGGATAGCAGCGATTCTAGCTTTCCAGCGCTCTCTGTGCGGGGGATAGAGTCTGTGCTTAATTTGTTTTAGATTAGAAAAAAAGAGATGCGGGGTCTCAGTCCACGCTCCAGAAGCACGGACGATACTGCCATGCCGGACCCTGTGACTCCCATCAACCCTGTCCCTTCCAGTATGTTTTCTGACCCTTGCTCTTGGCCAGATTAAGCTTGATTGGGGGGTAGGGGGGGAGGATTGCAGGCTGGCAGTGCAATGGAGCAAGAGGGCTTGGTTTGAGCCTGGGTTCCAGGGGGGCCCTTTGCAAGTGACCTGAGCGCCACTAGGAAATTTTCAGAGTAGGCGGAGGAGGGAGCAGGGCCACTCTGAAAACCTTGTAGCAGCACTCAGGCCTCTTGCAAAGGGCCCTGCCAAGAAGGAAGTTTTCAGAGTAGGCGGAGGAGGGAGCAGGTCCAGCACTCCACCCACTCTGAAAACTTCCTAGCAGCGGTCAGGCCTCTTGCAAAGGGCCCCACCAAGAAGGAGGTTTTCACAGTGGGTGGGGCTGGAGTGCTGGCCCAGATGACTCTTAAAACGTCCTTGCTGGTGGGGTTGCTGCCACTCGAGGATGCGGGGTGGGGGGCTCACTCTGAGCCAGGGCAGCACCCCAAACTTTTCAGAGGGAGGCTGAGACTGGCGGGAAGCTTGGAAGGGGTAGCCGCTTAGGAAGACCCTGCCCTCTTGCTACATCTTGACTGAAGAGCCCAGCTCCATGGCTGAGATCTTGTAATAAACCTTACGTCTTCTCTCGATTAGAAGCTTGGGGATTCAAGAGTAGGATCTGATTTGGTTCTTATGAGCAATGGCGCTGGCAGAATTATGCTGGGCGGGGGGAGGCGGTGCAGGGAGAGGGAAATCTGCATCATCCTGCCTTTTATTTATTTAAAACTTCTATCCCGCCTCTCCTGCCCAAAGGCAGCTCGGGGCAGCAAACAATACAAAAGATTTCACAATAAAACATTTAAAAACAAATCAACAATTTTAAAAACAAATAATAAAACTCACCCCCAAACCCTACCCCCCACCCCCCTCGCCAAAAGCCGGGCGGAACAGCCAGGTCTTACACAAACGTCGAAACGACAGGAGGGTGGGGGCCAACCGAGCCTCCTCCTATTGTTCAAGCTTCCTGGAGTTCGAGACCTGCTCCTGGAGCCTCACCTGGATGGTTTTCTGCGCTCAGACACAACCCGCTGTTTGAGGGATCCTGCCATCGAGCCTTAAGTTAGTGGCAGACCCCTCAGTGTGGAACTCGCTCCCTCCAGATGTTCCATCTCCGTTCCTCGTCCTCCCCCTTGTGAAAAGCACGTAGAGACTTATTTGTTCTCCGGGTGCTTTTAGGATCTGCTGCTGGCTTCCCCTAAATGTGTTTTTCTCCTTCCTCTTTACTGTCCCCATTTTTAAATGGTTTTAAAATGAATTTGAATTTTAAATGGGTTTTATATTTTACTGTCAAGCCCGGGAGCGCTAGAGAAATAAAACTTATTACCTGAGATTATGACACCTGGGGAAAGGGTGTGGTCATGTCAGACGGGGGCGGAGTGAAGGGAATCCCTATCCCTTTCGAAGTGATCACAACCCTTCCCTGCCATATGGTGACGCAGTCTGTCTTTGTGGTTAGTCTGAAGTTAAGGGGGGGGGGGGGTTTCACTTAGAATTAAAAGCTGGATAAGGAATTATTCCAATCTCGAAACATTTCATTGGGAAGGTTTATTCCTGCATTGAGCAGGGGGTTGGACTAGATTTACCTTGGAGGTCCCCCCAAACGCCATGATTTCGCAATGGCGTGCGTGCCCGGTACGGAACTGGCCTCCTGGCTGGAAGCCGCCACTGCAGCCTAGAGGGAGAATTCAATTGCGTTTTCCTCTTCGGTGTCATCTTATTAAATCTGACACCTTTCTAAACTAGTGCGATGAATGAAAGGTGGGAGCCGCCTCGCGGAAATTCAACTTCCTGCCTCTTTCCAGCAAGAATGATGTATCTTTATAGCAGCAGTGGCAGGAATGGACCTGGTGCTGGGACAGTCATGGGTAGAGACAGGAGGAGCTTACAGTCTAGGATGGTCAAGGAGGGGAGGGGAACAGAGGGTGAAAATAAGCCATGCGGCATTCTCCCCCACAAGCAGGTGTGGGTCTGGTCCAGCTGGGGGCACGTGTTTCTGGTCCAGTGCCCCCAGTGGGGCATTGTTTGGGCTAATGCACACCTGTGTGGGGGGGGGGGGGCAGTGCTGGCCATGAAGGAGGCTCTGAGGAGTCCCACTCCTTTCCTTCCCAGCTGCTGCTTGCGCCTTCAGAGCAGCCAGCCTGGAAGGAGGGGCAAGTGGCTGCTCCAGGCAGGAGCCAGGAAGGAGGCTGTTGCTCCCCCTAATAAGTGGCACTCTGGGAAGTAAGTGAGTGGGGCTCCCACGTGGCACTATCCCCAGTTGTGAGCTGTGAGTATTGCTTGACCGTCCCCCACACCCTGTGTGTTGGCATTCACAGGATGTGGGTGTCATGTCACACTGGCAGCTGTTTGTTAATACAGGCGAGAGAGACGGGGATACATTCACAAAGTTGGCAAGTTGCATGGTGGGAAATTCTCCTCTGACCCAGCCTCCTGATTGGCTGATGCACCGAAATAGGAGGCTTATACACTCCTCCTGGCTGCCCATCACTTAGCGTCGCCGCGGAGGCTGCTCTAGGATGAGAACCGGCGAGGCAGGATTCTTCCCTTGGTGGCTTTTTTTCTAAGTCCTGGTGCAGAAGATGGAATGCCACCTCCCCCGCCCCTTGAGGCACTTAGCATGTCTTCATTAGGTGCTAATCACCCATTGGCCTATGCACCCATTTCACATGAGTGTGGGTCCCCTAGGCTCTGCAGCCCCACTGCAGCTGCACTGCCTGCACCTTTGAGAGCTGCCCCCTTCATTCTCTCTCTCTCTCTCTCCCATTCAGTTTGGCCTGAGGAAGGGGGTCCCTTAGCTGAACTTTCCAACACTGCCAGTCCCTCCAGCTTTTCACCTCAGGAACATGGTGCCTCGGTGCTAATTGGCTTCACACAGAGCTCCTGAGGGCCATCTGCTCTGAATTCTTGCTAGGCTTAGTTTGAAGGAAACTAAAGAGCCTCCAGGCCGCTGGCTGAAGAATATTCTGAATGTGGAACATTATTCATTTCCTTTCTAAGGAAAGTGAGAGAGCAGACAGAGAGGGTGTCTGTGGGAACCCGGTCTTGAGTTTATTCCTCCAGGGGATAAAATGTCACGGTCATCGAGCTTTGCCGAGTCACCCAGTAGAAGTCTCCCCACCTCCTCTGGGGATAATGAAGCCGAGTCATCCTGTGGGGGAAGCACTCTTCTTGTTAAGTCACCCAGCGTAAGGACTCTCGGTTCTTTGCTCTGAAATTCAGACTCATTCCATGGGTGACTTTTTCAGCCTTGAGGGAGTTCCTCGAAACAGGGACGTAGCTATCCTAGGGAGAGGAGGGACAAGCTGGGGGGAGGGGCACGCAGGGCCCCCGAGCTGTGGGAGAGGCGCACATTCTGTCCTGTTGCAGCCACGTGGCGGCTGAGCTGAGCGGAAGTGGACGTGTCTGTAAAGTGCGTGGGACCCACCCCGTGGGCAGCACCAGCGATGACACGAAGCAGGCAGTGCAGCCCCAGTCTTCAGGGCTTAGGAACAGCAAGCGGAGGGAGGGATGGGAGGGAGCGGCGCCGTGGTGGCAGGAGCGCCACTGGAGTCAGAGCAGCAGACTGGAGCAGGAGCCCAAGTCCATTTCTTGCACCTGGGCCCATTCCAACCTAGCGACACCCCTGCCCCGAAACCCTCCCTCTCGACAGGTCTGATTTTTAGGGGCCTGTGATACGATCTGGGCCCCTTGGGCCGGGCCGTCGTGGGAGGCGGCATCTACTTCCCAACATCTTGAGTGGCCAAAGCCCCGCCCCCTCTGCCAATAAACTCCGCCCTTCCGTGAATAAGCCCCGCCCCTCGCACTATTGCACGTGCTCACGCACCTCCTACCTTTCCCAGCGCACAAAGAGGAGCAGACGCTCTCCTGCTTCTCAGCCCACCGAGTTTCTTGTCGTTCCATCCTCTCCCCGTCGGCCTCTCAAGGGCTTTTCCTGGGAGGCCACTAGGAAAGAGAGGCCTGAGGCTTGAATCCCGTCCTTTTTTGTCTTCCTCTCTCCTGAAAGAGGGACAGTGGGATTTAGCACCCAAAAAGGGACTGTCCCTTCGAAAGAGGACTGGAAGGGATGGGAAGATGTCTCCCCTTCTCCTCCCTTATCTGATGTACATAGTGCTGGGGTGGCCGGCAGGGCAGAACGTGCCCATATTGGAAAGAGGAAAGGGAAACCTTCGTCCTGCACCTTTTCTGACGTAGCTCCGGCTCTTGCGGAATGCCATGACATCATGTTTCTCTGGGCTGAGGGCGGGACCACCCCGATGTATCGACGCCCACGTTTGGAAGAGCCCAGCTGTCTGGACTCTTAACTGGGTTTTTTTGTGTTTTTTTTAATCATTACTATTAGTCAGTGTTCAAAGTCCTTATGTAGCTCCCTCTCACAGCCATCCTCGTTGTTGTTCCCATTTTACATATGGGGAACTGAGGCTGAGAGAGAGTGACTTGTCCAAGGCCAAAGCTATAATAGGGATAGGTGGTGCAACTGCACTGGGGTCAACCAGCCTGGAAGGGCCCACACTCCCTGGTGCAACTGACTCCTCTGTAGGTTTGCCATATATGCACATTTATTTTGGGACACTTATGAAAAATACATGTTGCAGGGCCTGTATTGGCACCTAAGGTGCCAATGCAGACCCAGCAACATGTATTTTTCATAAGTGCCCTAAAGAAATCTGCATATATGGCAACCCTAATCCTCTGCCCCTGAGAGGTCAGGGGGGCCCATTCCAACCAAGCTACTCCCCTGCTCAAGACCCCCAGTGAGTTCCTGGCTAAAACAGAATTTGGACTCTGGTCTCCTAGGTTCAAGGACACCATCTTCTCCACTAGGCCATGCTGACTTTGCTTTCTCCTTCTTCTTCCAGTGAAACTGGTCCTGGCAAAAGGTTAAACTTCCATAGCGACAGGCATCCCAGAGCAGGTGCAGTTCAGGTAGCGGCTGGGTGATTCCTGCAAATAGACTTCTCCCCTGCCCAGAAACAAGTGAGAGGGGAGCTCCGTCTCTGCTGACAGTGGGACCAGACGGTGCCAGCTCCAGTGGCCGTTGCACAATGGGGACATTTGTCAAAGACCCAGCAAACTCCTTTCGCATGGAGCCGTCGGATCCCCAAGGAGGAACTGAAATTCAGTAGGAGCTGGCTGGCTTAATTCCATCCGGTGCCTTTTGATTCCCTCGGACAGAGGAGGGGAACTGCCAGCCCGTGGGCAAATCTGTCCTGTGGCTGCTTTTTATTTGACCCCATTCCAGTTCCTGGATCTGGCCCTTCTTCTCAAGCACTGAAGGGAGTGAGCTTAGGGGAAGAGAGCAGCAGGGAGGGCATGCGCTCAAGGACAGGGGATGGATCCATGATCTACCCTCCTTTTCCTGAGTAAACCCCCTAAAGGCCCCTGCCCGCAGCTCGTATCCGCCCTGTGGAAATTGTACTAATTTTCAAAGTTACCTGTGAGAGGGAAAAAGGTTTCTCTCCTAGTGGCCCCGTTGTGCAGGGCAGTGGGGCAAAGTATGCCAGCACTCTGCCCCTGCACACGCTGAAAATATCCTAGCAGGGCTCAGGCTGTTTGCAAAGGGACTCTGTAGCTAGGTTAGCACCTCAGGCCCTGTACGGTGCGGTGGGGCGGCGCAGGGCTCGGTACATACAATGCCCATAACTTGTCTTAACAAGAGTCATTTATACCAATTTCTAGCCTGGAGCCTGGCTTCTATGTCACTCACCAGGGGTCTGCTTCTCGGGTAAATTATTCAGAACTCTTGCCTATTCCACCTATTCACAGTCCCTAGGTACAGGTCTGTATATATGCTTTTATGCCTGTTCCCAGATCAGGGTATATTTTGCAACAGCCTGAGCATTCACAGTGTCAGATCCTCCTCTGGTCCCGTCTGACTCCGTTTGGACAAGTCTTGGGCAAGTCTGGCCTCCAAACTCCCCTTTTAGTCAGCCCACTCCACCAAGAAGTCCTCTTTGGTTTTCCCCACCTTTGCAGGTGCGGGGTCCTTATTTACTCTGCTATGCAAAGCCCCCTGTCGGGGTATCAAAACAGTCCCACCTGTAAGTATCAGAACAGTCTCACCTGTAAGTGCTTTAGGAGGCTGTCTCTTCCCAAGGCGCTCTGCTATCCTTGCTGGGCCTGTGTTTGGGCCTGTGTGTCTGGGCAAGACCCTACGGTAGTCCTCCGTTATTGGATGCACCTGCTCTTTTCCAGACCAGTGCTAAAACAGCTCTGCTACAGAGCCACCAAAGTTTTCAGAGTGGGTCAGAGTGGAATACTGGTTTCTTCCCCACCCCCTTAAAATGTCCTTCCTGGTGGGGTAACTTGCTGCTACTTTGTGGGGGGGACCCACTGGGAGTGGGAGCTGTGCTGCCTTCATGAGTAAGCCCCACCCTCCCACTCTGAAGACCCTGCCCTCTTGCCCTTGGTGTGTGGCCGAGTAGCTCTCCTGAGTTCCAATCTGGTGCCTTCTCCCCTAGACCATGATGTATCTTCTGATCATGATTAGTCTGAGCTGCGTTTCAGAAATTCGTCAGATGAATCATGCTGTGTTGTCAAGCCTGTATTCCTTCTCTATGAACGGCCTGCCCCAACATCTCAGACAGGAGAAAAATATGGGCCTAAGGGAACGGATTTGAGATTAACCCGATGCTTTGGAGGGATCAGGATAAGAACATATCCTGATCCCTCCAAAGCATCGGGTTAATCTCAAATCCGTTCCCTTAGGCCCATATTTTTCTCCTGTCTGAGATGTTGGGGCAGGCCGTTCATAGAGTGTTATCTTTGCGCTCTCTTGGTTTCCGCAGTCCGTACTTCCTGCTTTTGTGGTTGAGGGGGTGTATTTGATTATTCATTATTTATGTTGCCCTGGCCACAGGTCTGGCACTAAACAGTTGTGATTATAGAGATGGGTCCCTGCCCCATGGGGCTTACGATCTAGAACGGACGAGGCGAGGGGCACAGAGGGGGAGGGACCTTTGTAAAGCTGAGATGTTGCAGGTGCCGGTGCTTAGCGGAGTTACAAGGGAGGGGGAGGATCCTAAAGCGTGAGACGGTTTAAGGAGACACATAACGGAGCAATCTAGGGGTTGGGGGGTGCAGAGCAGGGGAAAGCCTGTCGGGAGAGGTAGGTTTTTAGGGGGGATTTGAAGATCAGGAGGGAGGGAGAAAGCCTTGACGGTGAAGACAAGGAATTTTGTGCTGGATGCGGAAGCGGCAGGGAAGCTGGTGGAGGGGAGGTGCATGTGGATATCTCCTTCAGTCTAATTCCAGGGTCAGGACTGCCCTGTCTGCATTGCCTTGCTCCCTCCTGATGCTTAAGCAGTAAAGCAGGGGTGGGGAACCTCAGGCCCGGGGGCCAAATGCAGCTCACGATGTCCCAGTTCCTGGATCTGGTTCCCACCCTCAAGCACTGACAGACTGAGCTCTGAGGAAGGGAGCAGAGAGGAGGGGCCTGCACACAAGGAGAGGGGACAGATCCATGATCTGGACCCTCCTCTTCCTGAGCGCGCTCCTTGAGTGCCTCCGACCCCCAGTTTCTGTGTGGCCCTTGGAGCCTGTACTAATTTTCAAAGGGGCCCTTGGGCAGATAAAAGTTCTCCAACTCTGCAGCAAAGGATGGTACATGCCTCTCTGTTGGGGGTCCTGGGGGGGAGGAGGAGGAGGAGGAGGAAGAGGCGGAAAAGTTCCTATGGCTTGTCCCCTTTCTGATGTGGAAATCCTGACTTCTCTGGGTTATAGGGTGGCCGCTCCGAGCTGTTCTCAGGAGGGGCGGGATATAAATTGACAAATAAATATATAAATAAAATAAAAGAGGCCACTTATGAAAAATACATGGTGCAGGGCTGCACTGGAACCAATTCAGCCCTGCAACATGTATTTTTCATAAGTGTCCTCTCTTAAAGGAGAGGTATGGCCACCCTGCTGGGTTACCAGGGTGCCCCTAGCAGACCTGGAGAAATTTGGGGCTTCCCTGGAGACTGGATCAAACCCCCAGAATCTCTCCCAGCAAAGCTCTGCGAAATGGTCACCTACCCTCCTCTTCCGCTGAGGCAGGAGAGCGTCTGCCTTGCAAAGTGGGTTTAGGAAGAGGTACTGTGCCCCCTAAGGGCCTTCCGATTTTCAGCTTCCCAATAGAGGAGCTCCCCAAATTCCTCCACCCTCCACCCCCCGTTTGCAGCTGTCCCCCAGCCCAGACCATGTGCTGTTCTGATCAGCTGCCGTTGCCACAAGCTTACGCAATGCCTCGTGTGTGCAACATCTGTCCGCGAGGCAGCTGCTGCAGCGGAGAAAAACAAAGTTCATTGTGCTTTGGGGGGAGGGATGCCTTTTTCCCTCCCCCCCAACCCCAGGCAGCCTCGGGAGTGGGGGGGGAATAAACCGTTCTTGCTTGCCGTGCAAAGAGTTTCTCTGTGCCAGAGGCCTCAGGGTGCCGGGCTTAGGGAGCGTTAAGAGAGGCAGGCTCAGTCTGTTCTCTCTCTTGTACGCCCCATTAGCACCTGCCTGCTTCCATCCAATCGCAGAGCCCCCGTCGTGATGTTGTGGTCGCAGTCGGAAAAGCAGCTCTTGGGGGAAAGCCACATCTTGGGAACACATGGTGTGCTCGCTCGGTGACTTGGACAACCCGAAAGCCTGCAAATTAAACTGGTCCCCCTCTGACCTCCATGGAGGGAAGTGCTGCTGCAGCAGCAGGCTAGCTTGCTCTGAGTTGGAGGCAAGAACTTTGTTAGGGCTGCGTCCGTGGGGACCAGCTAGGGGTTTTGTCCTATGACACAGCCTTTTCCCTCCTGCAAGCCCCTTTGAAAATTAAGTCCATTTGAAAATGGGGGAGCGGGGAGATAGGAATTGGGGGTGAGGGTGCTGAAGGGACGTGCTCCGAATAAGAGGAGGGGAGATTCTCCAGGACTTGGATCTACACCAGGGGTGGTTAACCTCAGGCTTGTGGGCCAAACGCAGCCCATAGCTAGTTTCCAATTCTTGGATCTGGCCCCTGGATCCGGTTCCTACCCCCACGCGCTGAAAGACTGAGCTCAGGGAAAGGGGGCAGAGAGAAGGGTGTGCGCACAAGGAGAGGGGATGGATCCATGATCCATCCCCTCCTCTTCCTGAGTGTGCCCTTTAACCCCCCTCCCCTGCCCCCAACTTCTGTGTGGCCCTCGGAGCGTGTGTCCATTTTCAACGTGGCCCCTGGGAAGGAAAAGGTTTCCCAACCCTGACCTACACCGTGGATCCATTCCCTATGTGCCCACTTCCTCTGCAGAGTCAGCAGCGTGTGGTTCATGGCCTGTCTGTCTTGTATTTGAGACTCGCATGGCAATCCATGGTCCTCTAAAACTAGGGGGGGCAGACCCGCTGGGGAGGGTGAGGGGGAGCTGGCAACACCTAGTTCCACTTTGAGCGAGGGGGGAATTTCCAAAATGGTGGGGAAAGCAAGTAAGAGAGTGTGTTGGGGAAGAGAGAGTAGTCGAAGGCTTAGGGGACAGGCAGTTGGTGTAGGTGTATCTACCACCAGGAGAGAGGCCCATTCCATCTTCTGCACCTGGGTCCATACCAACCTAGCTGCACCTCTGAGAGAAGGGAAGGGGCAGAGGGAGAGAGACAGCAATGTGTGTGTGTGTGAGGGGGGTCAACACATACAGGAACAAAGGTGGGGTGCACAAGTCTAAAAGTTGAAGAACCACTGCTCTAAACAAGCATTGAAGCCCTAAGCCAGGGACCCGTGTCCACTGCCTTCCCCATCTCCCCCATCGGCAGCAGTGAGGAAAACACAGTGAACCTGAAACCTAGTTCATAATACAAGTCTTGATCCGCAGAGGAGACAGGTCCCTTCCGGTCTCCAGATCTGAACTCTTCCTGCCTTTGGCTAGGAGGGGAGGGGGGATATAAAATATTAGTAATAAATAATAATAATAATAATTAATAATAAAGAAGTTGCGATTCCATCCTTTCAAGCCCTAGAGCTTCATGCCTTGGTTTCTCTTGATAGCAAGGTACCGCAGCTAAAGGAGTGCGCTGGATGGAGAGATTCTCCGGCTAACATCGGGTGTTGCATTCAAGCATTTAACTCCCAGAAGCGCTTTGAATCTGGCTGACTTTTGCTGACCGTGTGGAGCAGCGTTGGCGCTGCTTGGGGGCTAAGTGCGAATAGTTAGCCTGCTCGGTTGTGTTCCCACAGAGCGACTGGTCCCTGGGGAGCTTGCGAGGCGTTATGCAACTGTACCACAAACAGAGGGTGTTCGGCAATTGGTAAACTCTGCCAGACTTGTTTCTAGGCACTGAGGAAGGAGAATTCTCCCACGCAGGCATGAAACCTGAATACTCTCCGATCTCCTCCGTTTCGAATCGATGCCGTCCGTTCCGTGTGGGCCGGATTGCTGGCAGCGGCTGCTGGCAAAGCAGATAGAACTGAAAAGTGGGCCATGTGGTGTTTTCTCCTGTGCTGCCTCCCCGCTAGGCAGTTGGGTTTGTTGTTCGACGGGGGCAGCGGCAGCTAACCCTCCTTGTGTGTTTACAGCTGCATCATTTCTAGCAGTGACCGAGGACTGGTTACTCCAGTTACTAGGGTGTTAAATGTTGCAGGAACGTATGCGACCGTCCAGGGTAACTAACTTCATGCTCTGTTAGCGCCTCTGAGCTTCATCCTATTGGGGAGGGGAGGAAATGTTCACACAAGACTGTTGCTTTGTTCTTGTCGGGCCCAGTTCGGATGCTCTCCTGGCCCATTTCCCTTGGACTTGGGCTGGGACAGGCTCTCCTGCGGGCAAGAGAGCTCTGTGCAGGTGGGGATAAGGGTATGGGAATGCCTTAACCCTGCCCTTAGCTCTGCCCCTATGGAGTGCTGTGATGCCATCATGTTCTGTAGAGGTGGAACTGCTTTGGAAAAGGGGTGGAGCTAAGGGGTTCTCCACAGAGGGCCATGATGTCATGGCATTCCATAGGGGTGGAGCTACATCAGAAAAGGGGCGGAGTTAAGGTGTTCCTCACAGAGTGCCATGACGTCATGGCATTCCTTAGAGGTGGGACTTTTAATTATGATTATGATTATTATTATTTTATTATAATAATAATAAGCATTTATATAGCGCCAGCAATGTACCTGGCACTTTACAAAAAATAAGATAGCTCTCAGGCAGTGACTGTGTCTTAAGGGACAGAGTTAAGGTGAGTGTGATGTCATGTCATTTTGTAGAGATGGAGCTTTGTCAGAAAAGACATTTCTGAAGTAGCCCTGCCCCCTCTGGAGCACCATGACACCACAGAGCACCGTGAGAGCGGGGCCACCCTGTTGCAGATTGGACCCAGGACCTGGTCAGGACTCAGATTCATGTCTGTCCCGACAGACCCGAACTCAGAGCTGATTTTTGAGCCCATGCAGGACTCTGTCCCCAAGACTCTTTAAACAGGGTGGTTTGTCTGGGGTGCAATCACTGGTTTGCTCTGAGCCCTGCCCACAAACTCTGGGCAGTTTGGTGCAGAGCCCCTCCGCAGCCCCCTTGACTTACCAGGGGGGGCTGGCGCAGGGGGGCTCCAGCTGCATCTTACGGAGTGTTGTGATGTCATGCTCTCCAGGGGGCAGGGCCATGCCAGAAGGGGCGGGGCAAAGGCCCTGTCACCCTCCTTTCTGATGTAACCCCGCCCCTTGATGCTCTATAGAGGTGGAGCCGCATCAGAAAGGGGTTGGGGAGGAAACTCCCTATAGCCCACCCCCTGCCATCCCTGGAAGCCCCAGTGCTCCATGTCAGAACCCAGAGAGGTGGCAGCCCTATTTGTGGGGCGGGCAGCTTCCCCTATTCTAACTAGTCCTCTGGCCCTCACCCCCCTCAAATAGAAGCCTCCACATCCTCCCCGGGCCTTTAGTTTCCTAAGCTCACCCCCTGTCTCCTCCCCCTGCCGGGGCTGACTGCATCTTGCTTCCTGACTGGGCTGCAGAGATAGCTGGCCGTTTCCCCCCCATGCTTTGATCTCCCGGGCCTGTTGTATTTGCGGAAGTGAGTGGCAAATTGGGTCCCGCGTTGCGGCTCAATTGTCCTCTGCGTTTCTGTCCCAGACTCCGCCTTTCCGGTGCCTGGAAAATATTTGAAAACGTGGGCCCGAATCCTCAGCCGCCGCGAACTGGCACAGTTCGTCGACTCTGCTGGGGTTCTGCCAAACTTGCACCAGCCGGGCCTCCCTGGAATCTAGGGAACTTTTACTTTCCCAGGAGCGTGGGGACGTTGGTCTGTTTGCAGGTTCCAGCGTGGCGCTTGTTAGCTAAGCAGAGCGAGGCTGGGCCAGCGTTTGGATGGGTGACCTTTGTGGAATGCCTTAGTGCAGGGAAGGGGAAGCCTGGGGGCTCCATGAAGCCTGGGGCTAGTTTGTATGTGATCTTCTTCCAGTTCCTGGATCTAGCCCTGGGATCTAGTTGCTGTCCCCAAGCACGGAAAGATTGAGCTGAAGGGGAAGGGAGCAGAGATGAGGGCATGTATGCAAGGATAGGGGACAGATCCATGATCTACACCAGGGATGGGGGAACCTCAGTCCATGGCTAGCTGTTATGCGGACCCTTCCCAGTGCCTGGATTTGCCTCCTAGATCCAGTTCCTATTCCCAAGCACGGAAAGATTGAGCTGAAGGGAGCAGAGATGAGGGCGTGCGCACAAGGAGAGGGAACAGAGCCATGATTTGGACTGTCCTCTTAAGCACCCCCCACCCCAACTTCTATGCAGCCCTCAGAGCTTGTATTCATTTTCAAAGTGGTCCTCGGGAGGGAAAAGCTTCCCCGCCCCTGGCTGCTAAGCATAATCAGGCCGGGTCAGTGCTTGGGTGGAAGATTACATGCAAAATACACACAGCTATAGGAAGTGAAGCTGCAAGGACACAGGATTTGAACTGGTGTCCCTGGGGGTTCTTGGTCTAAACTAAACTGCCTAACTGAGTCAAACCAATGGTCCATCGTAGCCCAGTATTGTCACAACCTGACACGGCAGCAGGGGTTTCAAACTCAGGTCCAAATCCGGCTCTTCCAGGGTTTCCGGCAGAGGCCATCCCAGCATGCTACCTGAGATCCCTCCAAGCCCCCAGCAGAGGCCTCCCCCAGGCGTGCTACCAGGAATCTTGGAGATGCCAGGGATTGAACCTGGGACCTTATACATGCAAAGCACACGCGCTTACCACTTGAGCTACTATGGCCAGGTCAAGGGCAAAACCTATAGCGATATTGCCACACTGGTTTTGCCTGCTGGGCCAAGATCAGCATGACCCAAGGGGTCCCATCAGGCTCTGTTTCAGAAGCCCTCCTGGCCCCAACCCCTTTGGACTCTAACCGAATGAGATACCCCTGTGGGGAAGAGGCCCTGCCCCATAGAGCCCCATGACATCACTGTGGCTTGAGGGGGCACTTTAGAAAAGGGGCAGAGTTGAGTCATTCCTTTCCTGCGATGTCGTGGTGCTCTATGGGAATGGGACCACCCCCAACCCTCGTTACATCAGGTTGGGCACAGAATCACCCAACTGTGTTGTGACTTACATTGTCCTGCAGACAAAAGGACTGGGAAGCAGTGCATTAGAGGATAGATCCATCCATGGTTATTAGCCAAGTTGATGATCAGGGATGAGACATCTAACTGTTGGGGGCTAGGGGTGAACACCAGGGAATGGATTGCTCCATTATGACCGGTTGTGTAAGGTGGCCGCTATCGGAAATAGGATGATGGGATCGATGGACTATTGGTTTGGCCCAAGTAGGGCCACATTCCTCTGTTTAGATTCTCGCTCGTCTGTTTTTGTTCCAAAGGGGAATCCAGCTCTCACTGAAAGGCCAAATCTTTGGAGAACCCAAGACCATGGGTATTTTCAGACGTTGCGATCCCACGCTCAACCACGGTGAACGCCCACGTGGTGAGCAAGGGACCGTAACATCTGTTGACCCGACAAGAGATTCCCGCCAGATGTTCACTCCCGTGAATTACGGGCGGGAATCTCTTTGACCACGCAAACGGCGGTCCTTGTGTGGTCAAAGAGATTCCCACCCATGATTCACGGGGGTGAACACCCGGCGGGAAGCTCACGTTCGGGCCAACAGACGTGACGTTCCCACGCTCAACCACGGGGAATTCACCGTGGTTGAGCGTGGGGTCGTAACGTCTGTCCCCTGACCGCGGCCCGGAATCAGCGGCCGTGCCCGTCGCTCATTCCAGGCTGTGGTCAATTCCCTGAGGGGCACCCTCCCATCTCCCAGAGGGCAGGCGGCCTAGGGAGCGTGGGGGCGGGAGGGAACTGTGCAGCCGCACGTTGAGTCGCGCAACCCCTCCCCCAATTCCCCGCCGGGATCAGCCGGCACGTCTCTTGGCCGTGCCGTTTTGATCCCGGCAGGGGAGCAATAGGTGATTCCATGACGGGGCCAATACTGGCCCCGTCACGTCTGAAAATACCCCATGTTGTGTTTACGAGATTGCTCCTAGCTGCCTGTCCTGTGCTCTTTTGTTTTGTTTTTGTCTGTCTTGTTGCCCAATCCACTTGGCTGCCTATTCAGTGGTGGTTTCCATTTTTTTATTATAAAGGCCTTTGACATCCATTCAGATAAGAATGGAGCCACAGCTGCCTGAGTCTAGCCATGGTTAACGTGCAACTCCGCTGTGGACAATGAAGCCTTAACCCTTTCTGGAGAGGGGGGAGAGGAGACTCCTGCCCAAAGAACTGGTGCCCAAAAGGGACTTGTCTTCTGGCGATGAAGATTACCTTTTATATAGCAATGTGGCCTGGCACTAAACAAGTGTGATTAGAGACAGGTCTCTGCCCCAAAAGGCTTACAAACTAGGATGGGCAAGAGGAGGGGGAACATAAGAGATGGGGATACGTTTGAAGAGTCTGAGGTGCGCTTGATTACAAGGGGATGATGTAGGGCTGGGTCGGAACAGCCCTTCTGTTTTAATGGAACAGTTCCATGAAAATGGTACGGCTGTTGAAATTCCGATCGGAATTCTTATCAATCAGAATTCTGATAGTTAGTCATACGACCGCTGCCATTTTATGCATGTGCACAACAGCCGCTGTTGTGCTAACAGCCACCGACCTTTCCTGAACATGATCTGTTGCTCCTGCAAAACTACAGTGGAAGAGTCCTGTGGAATGAGATGCCCACACCGAAGCTAGGGTCTTGAATGTAGAGTCGTTTGCGAGAACTGCGGTGGGAGCAACTGCGCAAACGCATCACAAATTGCCGGTGATGAGGAAGAGGGCTAAGCCGTGGTTATTTTCCTTTTGAGTTACCATTACAAGCCAAAACATATTTGTTGCCGCACGTGTTTATACTTGGTTAGCAGCTCACTGTTGTGCTGCTGGGATGCCCGTTTCAGAACATTGGGCATCTGAAATTCAGTGCTGACGTCCGAAAAAACAAAACTTGATGCAAAATGTGAATTTCAAAAAGAGAGCAAAAAAATGTTTTCAATAAAATGATACTGGCGACCTGTAACTTTTCCCCCCCTTTTCTTTGCATGATTGGATTGCCCTACATTTTTGATATTGTGCAGAGTAGATTGCCCTATGTAAGATACAAGTGGAATCTCTTTTTTTGTTAGAATTAGTTTCAGGAAAATAAATAAATAAATAAATAAATAAATAAATATATTTTCTACGAGACTATTGAATTACCTGGATCTATTGGAAACGGAACCTGGTCAGAAATAGACTTTCACCCCCGGGGGGATCCTGGAAGATGAAACTGATGAGGGCGAGGCATCGGTGAAGAGCCAATGGCAGGGTGGAACTAGCGAAAGTCCGGCAGAAGGAGTTGGCTTTTAGAAGCGATCTGAAGGTTGCGGGGGTGTGTGTGTGTCTGTGTTTTTACAGAGGGAGCTCTGGGTGTAGGGTCAGCATGGGAGAAAGAGCAAGGACGGTTGAGAGAGCAGGAGGCTTGAGGTGGGCGGTGAAGGTGGCTGCAGAGGAAGGAAATTATTGGGAAGGGGATGTAGCAAGAAGTAAGGACAGAAAGATGGGGAGGATTAGGGCCAGGTGAGGACACAAGGAGTTTTCTAATTATGTCAGAGCGTCGTCGAGATTCCCAAGGCAGAGGGCGGTAGCATGAAGGCTGGCTTGGAAGAGGCTGCACCAATGGCAGAGACGTCGGGATCCTGCGTGTCAGTTTATAGACCAGTCACGGCAGCCAGGAGTGGGCCAGAGGGGTTGTGCCCCTCCTTCCCTTGAGTTTGAAGTGCCAGGATGGCTCCCCTTCTTAGATCTGGCACCTCATTGCTGCTGCCATGAAATTAAGAAGGCGGCTGCCTCTCGCACCACTCTCCTTGCTGCTGCTAGAATTTTGGGAAGGGATTGAAGCTACCCCCCCGTTTTCTGCCCAGCCCTGGCAGTAGGGAGTAGAGCAGCATTGTCCCTCATGGCAGCTCTGGACCAGGCTTTAGCTGCGGTGATGGGTTGGGTGCAGAGCTTTGAGGGCGGAGCTGTCTCTTAACTCTTGTTATGTCTAGAAGGAGCGTTTGGAGCGAGGACACCATGATTAGCTCACAGAGCAGAACCAAGCGCCCCGTTAGCCTTGCTGCTCCTTCGTCGGCTGGTCCCCTTACTCTTATCTGACAACCGCCATATTGGAGAAGACCGATTTCTGCAACATCACTTCCCCCAGCCCTTCCTGCCGAGAGAGCTTCTCTGCGGAGAGGCTTTTCTCTTGCAAACAGTCATGGCGTTCCTGTTCTGGGGAGGGCGCTGCAATCTCTCGGCTCGAGAGGGGCGAGGCCGCCGGCACACAGAACCCATTCCTGCGGCAGGTTCCTCTTTTCGTCCCGGCTGCGCCCGTGGACGTGTTGCAGCGCTGCTTGTGCAACGCTGGCCCTGCATGGAGGAGCGGGGGAGGGAACCCAGGGAAGAACTGCAAAGGAAGTTTTGTGTTAAGCCAATGTTGCCAATACAGGGATGTCTGCCTGAGTCTGTAGGCCGCCTGAAACCATAGCTTGAAAAGCCTCCGTCGTCTCAATAAGACATTCACTCTGAAGCCTGAAGCAGGTGGATTCATGGGGCGCTCTGTTGGGGGGCGGGATGAGGCCTTTTCCCGGTGCAGTCTCACCCCTTGTGGAGCCCTGTGGTGCATTGTGGGAGCATGGCTGTGTTGGGAAAGGGGAGGGGCTAAGATGGTCCCACCCCTTTTATAACATGGTCCCGCCCCCATGGCATGCTGTGATGGGCGGGGCGGAGCCATCTTCATGGCGAAGCTTGCGGAAGGTTGCCTTTGTCTCCGTGCAGCTGCTGACTACTGATGGACTTAGTAACCTCGATCCACCTGGTTTCATTTCCAGCCCAGGTGCTGTTTTCCAGCCAATCGCTACAGCATTCTGGCCCTCACTTGTAACCCATGGTAACCATGATTTCAGTCCGCTGCCTCCAGCTATTGCTTATCTCTTCCCATGGGTGGGTGGTGTTTCCTGGGCAGGGCAGGGCAGCACGCCCTGCTGGTTTCGTCCCCCCCCAGCGTGGATCTGAAACCGGCAGGGTGATTCCGTGGAAATGAGCAGATCCGTTTTGATTTGGCACAGAGCAGGTTAGGTGCGGAAAGGGTTTTTAGGACTGTCTAGGGCTGTAATGCTGACAATTTCCAGCTCAGACGATCCTCTGTGCAGAGGGCCTAGGGCACATGACGAACCGTTATTAAATTGGTTTTATTAAACTGAAGTAACTACTCCACTTCTGCAGTGTTCAGACGAACAGCGAAACGGAAGTAACTAAATCAGTTTAATTAAACTGAAGTAACTACTCCCGGTCTGCCAATCCTGCGCTACGCAGGCCGTGCAGGGGGAGCTGGGATTGAGCTCCGTGTCCCTAAAATTTTGCCAGTTACATCGGGTGCGATGGCTTAAGCCATATGTCTCCGACACGGACCTTGCCACCATCACGTATGCTTCTGTTACCTCAAGGTTGGGTTACTTTAACCCACTCTATGTGGGGCTACCCTTGGTGACGGTCCGGAGACCGCAGGTGGTGGAGAATGCGGCGGCTCACCTCCTTAGGGGAGTGAGTCGTCACGAGCACGTTACACCGGTGCGCCGTTCTCTGCACTGGCTGCCGGTCGTCTACCGGGCCAAATTCAAGGTGTTTCTTTTGACCTTTTAAAGCCCTAAACGGCCTGGGCCTCACCTGTCTGCAAGATCACCTCACCCCCCGGGTCTGCGGTCGGCGGGGAACGCTCTCCTTGAGGTTCCCCGGGTGTCGCGGGTGGCAACAATGAGCTGAGCGTTCTCGGTGGTTGCACCCCGGCTGTGGAACTCCCTCCCACCAGAGGTCAACCTGGCCATAAACTTCCCCTCTTTTCATGGCCCGGCGGAACAGCCAGGTCTCTTTTGGTGAGGGAGATGGGTGATGGTTGGGGGGGGGGGAACTTCCTTTGTCTTTTTGCCAGGTTTTAATATTTTTATGTTGTTTTATATTGAATTTTATATTACTTATTATTGTTTATTGTTGTAAGCGGCCCCGAGCTGCGGAAGCAGGAGGGGGCGGCATAAAAATGTAATAAACTAAACTAAAACCCCCAGATTCAGACAAACAGTACAACTGATTTAACAACCGAAGGGGAGTATGTACTCCTGATTTTTCAGGAATACATATTCTTTTTCCTCCTGAATAGTTTTGGTTTAAAGCCCTGTTCGTGTGAACAGTACAGGAGTTAAACCGAGTTAAAGGTTTATTAAATCAGTTTAACTGTTCGTCTGAACGTGCCCCTTGGGTTTAAATTTCCCATAACCACAGAACCATGGCTGTTTTGCAAAGAACAGAGGTAAACTGGAGTAGTTATTTAATTCAAAGTAACTGCTCTCCATTGATAGTGTTCACATGAACGGTGTTAACGTAAGTAGCACTGCATCAGTTTCAATTTCTCCCTAGCTGAGATGTAGCAATCACTGAACCAGAGTAACTAGTACTACCCTTGCACTGATAAGCGTTCACACGAACACTTACTTTGAAATACAAACCAAAGGGGAGTACGTACTCTTGATTTTTTTCAGAGTACATACGTGTCTTCCTACTCCTGAAAAACTAAATTTTAGCGCTCTGTTCGTGTGAACGCTTCAAGAGTAAAAACAAAAGTAAGACCCAGCTACATCAAATTAACTCTTCACCAGGACATAGTTGTAGTTAATTCAGTAACTTGTATCGAATTCATTAAATGAATGTCATTAACTTCGGTTTACACTATTTTATCTGAACGCTACCAATGGAGTAATTACTTTGATGTTACTTCTGTTCATCAGAACGCAGTGTAAAGCAGCAGTTTTCAAACTTTTTGCTTATGTGATTGCGTATTGAGACGTCGGCGTAATCTCTGACCCCAGACAAGGAACAACCGAGACGAGCAAAGTAGATTAATTATCAATATCGAGGTAGGTTTAGGTTAAAGATTAGGAAAAACGTCCTGATGATTGTCTCTCCCTATGTCGCTTCTCCTTGTCTCCCCCCTCTGTGTCTATTAGATTGTAAGCCATACGCAGGGACTGCGTCTATCTTATTGTTCTGTAAAGCGCCAGGTACACAGCTGGCGCTATACAAATGCTTATAATAATAATAATAATTATTATTATTATTAATAAATAATTAATAGAGCAGTTCAGGTTACAGAATCTCCTCCTTCGGAGGTTTTCAAGGAAAGAAGGGATGGGCATCCATTTAGGTATAGGGTATCCTGTTTCCAGCCGAGGTGTTGGACTAGATAACTCAAGAAGTCACTTCCAACTCTACTGATCTATGATTTTATCAGGATTGTGATCTGCTGATGGTGTTACCAGTCTTTTGGTTCAAACATCAGACCCATAGTTTGGACACTCCCTGTTTTAAGGCATACCTCACCCAATGGTCCCTATTTAGGAGAGACTTTGGGTGCTGAATCCCACTGTCACTCCTGCAAGGGGTCAAAGTCTTGCTTTCAGGAGAGAGAGAGAGAGAGAGGGGCCAGGATTCAAACCTCAGGCCCCTCTTTCCTGGTGGCCTCCCAGGAAAAGCCCTTGAGAGGCCGACGGGGAGAGGATAGAATGGCAAGAAAATAAGTGGAATGAGAAGCAGGATTGCGTCTGTCCCTCTGTATGAACTTGGAATATTGGGAGGTGTGTAAGTGTGTGAGTGGCAGAACTTATCGATCGAGGGGTCTCGGCTAGGGGGGTGGAGCTTGTCCCTCTTTGGCTGCTGCGGGAGGTATGTTCTAAAGCCATAAAGAACCATGGAGGTCATAGCACAGTACTTACAGAGCTGCATAGAACATGTCGATTTATGGGACATCACTGGATCCCCTCCGGTTATTACTTCATCGAGCCCACTAACTTGTGGTTGACTAATGCCTATCGTTCAGAAAGTTGCTCAGTCTTTTTCTGAAGACCGTGAGTGCTGAACACTCCATCCCCCTTTCCTGGCATCCCGTTCCAGTGATTCAGTATTAAGAATGTGCAGCTTTCTTTCTTATTTGACTTGATCCATCTTTTAACTTCCAACTGTGGCTTCTTGTAATACCACCTTCTGCTAGCTCTTGAGTTCTCAACATTTTCTTCCCCTGAAAATACTTAACTACCATACTCATGTTACCCTGTGACCATATGTTTTGAGAAGTCAGAACGTGTATACCACCAACTCTTGGATCTGAAAATCTAGCTGGGCTCCATCTTAATCCCCAGCAATAAAAGTTCTGCGATTGAGATTTAGGGAATTGTCTCGTTGGCGTCAGGTACCTGGGTTGGACTGAAATTAGAGTCGGGGGCTGATGTAAGGGTTGGAGCAAGGAAGTCAGAATCCAAGGACAACCAAGGTCAAGCCAAAGTCGTGGTCGGGACAATGCCTAGCTGAGTCAAGGAATCTGAAGCCAAAGAACTAGTCCGAATCGGTATGCAGGAGTTGGGAGCTGAGAAACCTGGGTCGAGGCAGGAGCCAAGGAAGTCCATGGCCATTGGGAAGCAAGGATCGTGGCAAGAGACAAGGATGCAGACTAGAAGGCTGGAGCTAGGTGCAGTCGGGAATACACATACATCCGGTTAGCTACCATGTTCTTGAGTTCTGTTCTACCAAGCCAATTGGGAAGCAGGAAATTGAGCTCTGCATCCCATGCGGCTTTGCCGGCCAATCCCCACGCATATCCGGTCTGTGCATTCTCCCCCGCAGTCCAAATATGCGCCGGGGGGGTGGGGGGTGGATGTATGTATGAAAGTGGCCTGGGGTGGAGAACCTTGTTCCTTCCCAGGAGCCATTTTGAAAATGAGTACAAGCCCCGAGGGCCACGTAGAATTTGGGGGTAGGAGATGCTTAATGGGTTCGCTCAGGAAGAGGAGGAGTACAGATCATGGATCTATCCCCTGTCCTTGGGTGCATCCCCTCCTATATGCTCCCTTAGTGCTTGGGGAGTAGGAACAGAAAAGGGGACAAATAAAAACTAGCTTCAGGTCACATTTGACCCCCGAACCTGTGGTTCCCCATCCTTGCCTAGAGCATCCCCCTGGGCCTCCAAAGGCCCAGATTTGAGACCAGCCAGCCTTCACAGCCCAGAAAAATGGATTCCTGTTAATGTTGCCACCTCTGCCAGAGGTACCTTGCCTAGATTACCTCAACCACCAGTGCCGTGAACCTCGGGAGCAGCAGCAGGAGGGGCCCGGGAGGTGGGGGTTCAACAGCAGCAGTGGTGGGGGAAGGAGACGGGGCCCATGGAGCAACTGCCCCAGCTCCACTGCCCTAAGACCGGCTCTAATATCAGCATGTGGCATTTTGTCTTAACCCTCTGGGCAGCCCTGACTGAAATTCTTGTGTTACAGGGAAACCATCCTCTCCTTGTGGCGTGTGCCCGGCCGCAACCTCAGCCAGCGACGGAGACAAACAGCCCTGTCGGAAGCACCCGTCTGCTGCCGAGGCCTCAATACATTTTTATGCCAAGATGCTTGCCAAGCCTCTGCAGTCTCCCTGCCAGGCCTGTCCCTGTCCCCTCACTCCTGTCGAATGAGACGGCGTCTCTGGCACTCTTAGCAGAGGAGGCTAATCCTTGATCCAAGATGGATCAAGGCTGGGTTCCGAGCTGCAGGACAGGAGGAATCGTTCCCAGACCGCGCTTGCGTAGCGGGAACGTCTCCGTTTCTCACGTCTTTCTCTCCCCTCGCTCTGGGCTGCCTGAGAGCAGACTTTCCAGTCTTTAAAACAATATTTTTTTTTTTCTCCTCAAAAATAAGAGCATGATCTCATTTCCTCGGCTCTGGCCTCCCGAGCGCCGGGCTGGCAGCCTGCTGGGTTTCTGCGGATTGCGTTTTATTGCCCTTGTGATTAGCTCTTACAGGGCACGGCTGGCTTTTTCAAGAGCCTCCAACTCTGGCTCTGGCTGGATGGGAGGCTGGTAGCCAGCATGCGGTGGTTGTGTTCGCAGATCTAATTGTGACTTGGCGTATTCCTGCGGTAGAGGCGGCGGTGACAGCTTTTTGTCCTGGTAGCAAGTGCACCTTCTCTAAGGCCTCCCTGCAGCTCTGTGAATGCAGAAGTGCAGAGCTAGGCCTCTTTCCTGGGGCAGGTTCACTTTCAGACGGATCGCATATCAAAGCTTTCATTTCCCTTTAAGCTGGTTTTCTGCCTCCCAAGAACTCGCAGCCTGGAGATGCTCTTTAGTGTGGCCGGATATGCAAGTTTTTAGAGGACACTTATGAGAAATACAGATTGCGGGGCTGCAATGGCGCCAGTGCAGCCCTGCAATCTGTATTTCTCATAAGTGTCCTCTAAAAACTTGCATATCTGGCCACCCTAATGCTGTTTAATCTTCTCTTCCAGTCTTGAATTTTATTTATCCGTCCCGTAGCACTTCCCGTATTCCAAGTGCTATGCAAGGGGTGGGAATTGGGAACCTCAGGCCTGGGGCCCAAATGTGGCCCCTTTCCAGTTTCCTTGGATCCAGTTCCAACCCCCAAGCACTGGAGGACTGAGCTTTGGAGGAAGGGAGCAGAGGTGAGGGCACAGACTCAAGGATAAGGGCCAGATCCAGGATCTGGACCTTTCTCTTCCTGGGCACACCCTTTAAACGCCCCAGCCTCCATCTTCTGTGCAGCTCTCAGGAGCCTGTACTAGCTTTCAAAGTGGCCCCATGGACGGTTAAAGAGTCCCCACCCCTTGTGCTATACATTCCTTATCTCGTTAACCCTTGCAACAGCCCTGCGAGGCAGGTCAGTTTTATTCCCATTTCACAGATGGGGGAACTGAGGCGGAGAGACTTGCCCAAGGTCCCCATGCGAGCTCATGGCTAGGATGCGACTTGAACCGTGATCTGATGATGGGGACTGAGGGGGGGGGCACAGTGTCCGATTCAGGGCCTGGAGGTTGAGATTGGCAGGGGAACCAAGCGGCAAGGGATAGAAGAAGGGAGATGCTCTGCTCAGAGTCCCGGTGCCACCAGTTGAGTTTAGATGGAAGCCGGGCGATGTGGAAGGGGGTGTGGCAAGGACTACAGCTGAGGAGGGTGAACAGGGCCAGGATGGGGATGAATTAGGCAGCTGCAGTGGCGCCTGACACTGCTCTAGGACTCCTAGAGCTAAGGGTTTGACACAAAGGGACTTTCTCTCGTCCTTTCTGACATGCTGCCCCATGTCTCGATCTACTTTCTGGTGGCACCTGTGGATGCTCTCCCAAACCACTCTCGATGACCTGTGTGAGGCGGAACTGGGGGGCCATCTAGCAGCTGTGTCCTTATGCCCAGCTTTCCCTGCTCCACACCCTGTGAGGGCAGGCGTCGGGGGGTGGGATCTGAGGGAGGGAGAGGAATAAAAAGGGGCCAAGTATATTGGCTTGAAGGCCAAGGCTTCCCCACCCCTGGTTTGAAGCTACGGGGGCCGTGTCCAGTTCTCAGGGCCACAGGATGTGGGACATTCTGATCTGCAGATGGGCTGGATCACGGGAGCACTTAGTAATGGTTAAAGAAACCACTGCAGCTCCAGAGCCTCCCTCGTGCCAGTGTCTCTGGATGGGGAGGGGTTTCCGGTCTGCTTTTGCAAAGAAGGAAGTGAATTTTTTTTCCCCCCTGGTCTATAACTGCCAAGTCGTCCCTCTTGCCAAAAAACCCTGTCCCCACGCTTCGAAGGAAAGAAATCTATTGCAAAAGGGGTTCAGGCTCTGGGAATGGGCCACCTAGGCACCCACAGGGCCATTTTCTTTGATCGACAGCTGTGGGAACAGTCTGCCCCGGGGAGTGTGGCTTTTTTAAAAGCTTTTTTCCTTCCCTAATCTGTGCGTTACAGGGTGTGCGTTTGTTTGATCAAATGCAAGGCTGTATTTGCCAGCGATCCCTTTGAAATGTTGCTTAGCCTTTCCAAGGCTGTTGGCACCCTGGCCTTGATTGTGCAGCTGCCCTGGGAACAAGGGGGAACATCATCTTGCTCCAGATTAGAATAAAAGTTGTAATCCGCTAATGAGAGAGAGGGGGGGAGGAATGCGGGTTGTCAAAGCACGGGCCTCAGAGGCTGCAGATGTGGAACGGGCATTGGCTTGGGGTGATACCATAAACTACCGTAAACCCCATGTGGGCAAACCCGCAAACGTGTGACATCATGATGCCACGCCTCCCTTTGGATGTAATCCCACCTTGGCAGAGTGCTGCGACAACATGGCGCGCCATAGGGGCGGAGCCACATGTAAGGCGTCTGGGATTTAGGGCTAGGGATCTGTCTAAACAGAAAGACGAGGCGGGTCAGAGAAAGTACGCAAAGCGGTGGGGGGGAGTGGGGGAATCAGAGGCAGGAATCTGAGTCAGAGAAGAGCCAGAGTGGGTAGTTGGGACAAGGACAGAGCAGCACGCAGGAACGGAACAAGCTGGATCAAAACAGAGCAGGCCTGAGGCCAGGGATCAGGTGGGGCCAGGAACAGGAAGGAGCTTCCTGTCGCCACCAGCCAGGCTTTTATGCTGCCTGGCAACCAACCAGAGATGGGAGGCGGGGCGAGGCTGGAGGGGGCGTGGCATGACCTAATTCAGGGATGCCCCTTTTGGGAAGTGGCCAGGCCAGAGGCAGAGCAGTGGCAGGGTGGGTTCAAATCCCGGGAATGTGGGTGTGAGGCCCAAATCCTGATGCCATGACAGAAAGGGAACAGGAAAGCCCCTGTGACCCCTTCCTTCCCCCCCCTCCCCTACCCCTTTCTTACGTGACTGCAAACATCTTCCATTCGGTAGAGACATCACTGAACGAGCAGGAGAAATTGGCAAGGGCGTGGCTGTCATCAGGAAGGCCGTGCAGCTGCATTGGGACCACAAGCCCACGCTACCTGTGGGGGCACTGGGAGGAGGGCAGGAAATCCCCACTGTCATCTTCTGCACTAGCTACACCCCTCAGGATTTCCTCCCCACCCACTCCAGATCAAACCCAGAGAGCTGGCAGCCCTTGTTCTGGTTTCACCGGGGCTCGTTTGGAGTAAGCGGTTTGAGAATTAGGGCCAGATCAGCTAAGGGGGGGGGGGATGCCTTTTTATTGAGCCAACTCTTGGTGGCAAGTAACGTGCCGCCCTCAAGCTGCACCGAGGTCTATCTTCAGACAGGAATGAGGCGGTGGGAGCCGGGCTAAATACAAAGAGAGCTGGATGTACTGTGTAATTAGCATGGGGGTCAATTAGCTCATTAAACGGTTGTAAGACAATGGCGGGCAATCAAACAGCGGATCCCAGAGACATGAAGCCGCTCTCTCTCTCTGTTTCTGCCCATTGTTTCTGCTGTCAAGCTGGAGTGACGGGTTCTAGTTTCCTGGCCTGTCTTTAGTTTTCAGGCTGTTGTACGGGGTTTTCTTCTCAGACCGACGAGACAATGGGACGTAATTTTGACAATAACCCCAAAGGCTTTGGATCCTCTCTAGGTCCCAATGGATAGAGCACCTGAGGGAGTAGGTCGGAGGTGGGGGAACTCCTAGCCCAGGGGCCAGATTTGGCATGTGGTGCCTTTTTTTTTTTTTTTTTAATTTGGGCTGTTTTCCAATTCCTGGATCCAGTTCCTATCTTTTGAGCATGAAAAGAGTGAGCTCAGGGCAAGGGAGCGGAGGTGAGGGCATGCACTCAAGGAGAGGGGACGGCTCCATGACACAGATCCATCCCTTGCTTCCCCCGCCCTGTCATCCTGAGTTCACCCCCAACTCCTCTCTAGCCTGTCTGAGCTTAGACTCATTTTCAAAGTGGCTTTTGGGGAGGGGAAAGGTCCCTTGCCTCTGGAATGGGCCTTGCTTTCGCAAGGATATTGGATCGGATTCCCCTCTCCCAGGGGTGGAGAACCTCTGGTCCACAGGCTCAATGCGACCCATGGCTAGGTTTGATGTGGCCCCTTTCTAGTTCCTGAATCTGGCCCTTGGATCCCGCTCCTACCGCCAAGCCCTGAAAGACTGAGCTCAGAGTAAGGGGGCAGAGAGGAGGACCTGCACGCGAGGATCCATGATCTGAACCGTCCTCTTCCTGAGCGCACCCTAGGCCCCAAATTCTGCGCAGCCCTCGGAACCTTTACTCATTTTCAAAGTGGCCCCTGGGAGGAAAAAGGTTCCCCACCCCTGTCCTACCCACAAAAGCATTAATAATAATAATGATAATAATAATAATAATTAATAATATATATATTTAAATTAAAATGCCGATCCCGTCTTTCTCTCAAGGGACTCAAGGAAGCATCAAAATGCAGTATCACGATAGAAATTATTTAAACAGTACAAATATAGAAATATTTTTATTGATTTATTTAAACTTATACCCTGCTCTTCCCACAAGGGTCAGGGTAGCTTACAAAAGAACCATATTAAAAACACACACAAAATATATTAAAGTCCCGTAGAAACCTCTCCCACAACCCCTATCTCCATCTACCAAATGCTTGGCCAAAAATAAATGTCTTGCATTGCCTCCAGAAAATGTTCAGCACCAGCAATATGTCTGACACTGAGCCAAGACAGGTCCCTGCCCCAGGAGGCTTACCATCTAGGAAAAGAATTGATGCGTTCCGCAGGGTTCAATTCTGTCTCCATTGTTGTTTAATGTATATATGCAGCCCTTGGGGGAGGTCGTGAGAGGGTTCGGGGTGCGATGTCACCAATNCCCCCCCCCCACACTCACTCTGAAAACTACCTCCTTGAGTTCTGCTGGGAAATTTTCAGAGTGGGTGGGGGCAGAGGGTTGGTCCTGCTCTCTTCCCCCCACCCACTCTGAACATTTCCTAGCAACCACTCAGGCTGCTTGGAAAGACCCCCTCCCCCATATCCCAGGACCCGGGTTCAACTGAACTCCATTGCTGCATGGTAGCTAGCGATGCCTCTCAAGGGGTGACATTAAAAACTAGCTGTGAGCTGCGTTTGGCCCCCAGGCCTGAGGTTCCCCATCCCTGCTTTAGGGCTGCATGATGGTGGTGCTCTCGTGCGCCCTTTGGCCATCTGAAGAAGCATCCTTTGCTGTGGGGGTCAGGGAGAGCCACCTTCTGTGGGTACAGAGTGACAGGACAATGCGGGGGGGTGGGGGGAGAGACTTAGCAGGGAGATCATTTTGCATTCATATGGGGCCCAGTTCCCCCTGGGGTTTATGCATCCCCAGCGCCCTCCAGTGGCAGCCCCAGTCCCTGCATGTCTCCCTCTAAGAGATTCATGGAACTAGGCGATAACAAATCTCCAGAGGTGAGGATCTGCTGCCCCCTAGTGTACCAAGGTGGCTATTGCGCCGCGGTAAAAGGCAGTCGCCACCTTGGTAACGCTGTTTTGTTTCCGTCCTTAGTAGAATAACAAACCAGATTATTTCTTTTAAAAGCTCCCATGGGGATTTAGACACCTAGTAAAATAGTAACCAGGCCTCTAAAGGGCCCCAGCCGCTGGACCCTCTTTCCTCTCTGGCGCGGAATCAACCGCAGCGTGAGCAGCGACGGCCTAGGTGGCCGCGGATTAAGCGTCTGCGCTAACGTTTACATTGGCAGGCACGCTGGCGGGATCAGCCTCGTTTGATTTGGGGGCTTGGAGCCAGCTGTTGCGATCCAGCTGTTTACCCCTTGGCGACGGGCCTCCCAAATGAACCAGGCACTTATAAACATCCTTCGTCGGGAGCTTAATCAGCCTGATGGGACGCTCGTTAGTCAGGCGGCTTGGGGGGTGGGCTCCTTTTGGAGAGCAGAGGGGGCGGGGGGAAGAGGCTGTCCCCAAAGGGTGAGCAGCTCCAGCGGGGACTCTTTGTCAGCCTGCTTGCAGCCACCGTGCTGCTCCTCTGCTCCTTCCCCTCATGGGATCGGATCTGTTTGCAGCGACGGTAAGAGAGCGTCCCAATTCAGCTATCTACCCCTCGGAGAGTTTCCGCCAGACCCTGCTGGGATCCCGCCGGGGCCGACCCACCTTATCCCTGTCCAAAAGCGTCTCCACCACCAACATTGCAGGGTAAGTGCTTCGAGGAAGTGGGGGGAGATGGGGGCGGTTGGCATCCTCTAGTAGATAGAGCAGGGGCTTGGGGAGCCTTTTCTTTCCCAGGGGCCACCTTGAAAATTAGTACCAGCTCCGAGGGCCGCGTAGAAGTTGGGGCGGGAGCGTTTATGGGCTCGGGAAGAAGAAGGTGCAGATCACCCAAGCCTGAAATGTCCGTGGTTCTCAAAAAAGATATTGCGGAGAACGGCAACCAAGATTTATTTTTATTATACCCTGCCCTTCCTTCCCGTTAACGCTCAGGGCGGCTTACGACATACAAAATATATATTTTTTTTTAAAAACCCTCCCCCGCCAATCCCACCCAACCCTATCCCTGCCTGCCAAACGCCCAGCCAAACAGAAAGGTCTTGCATCGCTTCTGGAAGATGGAGCAGGCTCGGGTTTAGACGAATCTCCAAGAGGAAGGGAGTTTGAGAACGGTAGGGCGGCCACCCCTTGGTGCGGAGACGTCATGAGCCTGTCTCTTATACACATCTAGATGTGTATAAGAGACAGCTCCACGCCCCAGAGCGGCTCCTTCGGTCTGCCGGGGGTGCCTTCCTGGAGGTCCCCCGTGTTAAGCGGGGGGGCCACAATGGAGAGGGCATTCTTGGTGGCCACGCCGCGCCTTTGGAATTCCCTCCCGGAGGAAGCTCACCTGGCCCCCAGCCTTCTGACATTCCGGCAAATTTGCAAAACCTCGCTGTTCGCCCAGACCTTTGGGGAGGGAGGGTTAGGGCTTTTTATCCCCTCCACCCTTATTTATTTACTGTATTACTTTTATGCTCCCTAGCCGTGCTTTAATTGTTGATTTTATGAGTGTTTTAAAAATGTTTTATAATTGTGTTTTTATTTTTGATATCGTTAGCCGCCCCGAGCTGTTTCAGGAGGGGCGGGGTATAAATGCGAATAAATAAATAAATAAATGACCAGACACCACTGCTGCAATGCAGGGAGTGGTGTCTGGTGCTTCTACCTCCTCATCCTTCCTTCGCTCTGGATCATGTTACTGATCTGTAGATATTGCATTCTCCCTTTGTCTTCCTGTCCAGGTGTCCTATGCTGGGCTGTTCCCTGCTCTGTCCCAACAGGAGGCAGAGTCTGATTGGATTGGCCTGACTGGATAAAACTCCCATCATTTATTTATTTATTGATTCAATCATTTATATCCCGCTCCCTGCAGCTCGGGGCGGCTCACAAGATATTTAAAACAATATATAAAAACTATGCATAAAACAACACAGAGGTGAAACCACTGATAAAAAACCCCACCCTAAGAATCCTAGGAACCCCCTGCTCAATGCATGAAATCCACAGCGACAGCATCCCTGGTCATCCAGCCTCTGTTTGAAAACCTTCAGCGAAGGAGAGCCCGCCCTAGGCAGTGTCTGTTCCACCATCGAGCAGCTCTTACCTTTAGGAAGTTCTTCCGAATGTTTAGCCGAAATCTGCTTCCTTGTAATTTGATCCCGTTGGGGCTACTCCTGCCCTCAGGAGCAAGAGAGAACAAGTCTGCTCCATCGTCTATGTGACAGCCCTTCCGATATTTGAAGATGGCTATCATAGATATTTGAAGAATATCTCTAAGCCGTGCAGATGGGCATGGTCTCTTGGCAGAACCCCCCTGCCTTTTCTCTGCCACTTTCCTTACTGGAGAGATTACCAGACACCTGCATATAGGACTTCCTGCTTTCATCGTTGGGAGCACATTGTTCTATGCTCACTTCACCGGTCACTGAAATGCAGCCACCTCTGGGGTGGAGCATGGCAAGCTAACCGCATAGAACATTACAGCATTTTAGATCAAGAGCGTAAAGAACAGCATCTGTTGCGAGCTGAATTATAATTAGCCGAGTGAGGTTTTGGCCAAGCGTTAAACTAGTTCGACAGGGTCTCTTTAAAAGCCAGTTGCTACCTAGCGGTAGAATGTTTGATTATTGTTTTTTTGAAAAACCAACACAGTCTGGTTTTTTATTATTATTATTATTATTATCATCATCCCTTCTTGCAATGGAGCGTTGTCAGCTGTCGGAGCTCTGCTTTCCTCCATCAAGTCCTTGGAGGGACAGCTGATGCAACATTTAGAACAAGGAGGGAAATATGCTGAAGATTTTATCTCCGACTCGGGCCAACGTACCAGCCATTCGGTGAAAAATGTGCTGGCAGGGCAGGGTGGAAAGCATCCAAAGTCGGTTTGGTAATTCTGCTAAACCTGTGGATTCGCAGAGAAACATCCCGAAACTTTGACATCGCGAAAAGAATCCTATCTGTTGGGATATTACTGGCATCAGCTGGGGATTGTTGATTATAAAAGGGGTGAGGACTCTCTTTCCCTTTGAGGGGCCGCTTTGAAAATGAGTGCAAGCTCCAAGGAACTGTGGAGAAGTTGTGGACATAAGGAGTGCACTACGGATTGGAAGAAGAAGGTTCAGATCATGGATCTGTTCTCTATCCTTACGTCCTCGATCATCTCTGTTCCCTTACCCTGAACTCCATTTTTTCAGTGCTTGGGGGGTTGGGTTGGGGGTGATATTCAGGGGCCAGCTCCAGGAACTGGGAAAGGGACACATAAAAACTAGCTGGGGGCTGCATTTGGCCCCCGGGACTGAGGTTCCCCATCTCTGAATTATATCTTTGTGTTCAGGAGAGAGAGTCTGACCGTAAATCAACAGTGGAGAACCTGTAGCCCATGGGCCAAATCTGGCCTGCAGCCATGTTGGGGGTTTGTGTGTGTGTGTGTGTGGTGGTGGTGTTTTTTAATTTGGCCCCTTTCCAGTTCCTGGATCTGACCTGTGGATCTCGTCCCTTCCCTCCAGCCCTGAAAGACTGAGCTCAGGGGAAGGGAGCAGAGATGAGGGCATGCACACAAGGAGAGGGGATGGATCCATACCCCCAGATGCCTGTTTGGCCCGCGGTGCTTGTGCTAGCTTTCAAAATGGCCCACCACTGAGCTAAACCATCTCAGCCAAGAGCCTTAAAACACTTTGCCGAACTAGGATCGGTTTTGAGCTGTTGAAGCATTTCTGTCCAGCACTGAAATGCTTTTGCGGGACATAGGTGTGAATGTAATAACAGAGAGGAATGGCGGAAAAGTATCCACCACTGATTTTTGAGAGGAAGGGACTGGTACTGTTACCAGAGGGAAAGAGAGACGCTCCCGTAGCCTTGGAAACGGTTTTCCCAGCTGGAGACTGCAAGTTGGAATTCTGCTTCTCTATTGGTTGTATATCCTTTTAAACCAATGCTTTACAAAGTAAGGAACAAGGAGCTGCTCCCTTGGGTTCTACATAAGCTAACAAAAAGGTGATACAAGGCATAGAGAGGAAGAGAACCCAGCACTCGTAGCATGGTGACAGAAAAGCTTAGCTACCCAGTGGCGCTGGTAATGCTGCTGTAGCATCCTGGTTAGCAACCTGACTGCACCAGTAATGCTGCATGAGACTAATTAACCGCTGGACAATATGCAAATTCCTGAATTAAGGAGTTCAGCTAGCTGTTTCTTTTGTAGCACTAGTAGTAGAACTTTGAGAAAGAAATCCGAAGGTCAGAGGTGTCATGGGTTTTGGGGTCCTCTACCCCACTTTCCTGGGTTGGGTGACTCAGTTTCCCTCACTTGCAGGCCACCTGAACCAGTTCTCTCTCTGGCTGATTCAGTCCTGCAAAGGGGATAATACTGTTGTCTCCGAAACTCACAGAACGTCCCATTTACACACTTATGTCTCTGGGTTCGCACGTGCTTGAAGGCACGGGTCGCTCACTTGTGTTCTGGGACAACAGAAAGCACTTCTTAATAGGTAAGAAAGTTTATTGATTACATATGCACTAAGCAGATTGTTTGAACACAGAGTGGCTAATAAAGCAAACAAAATAATGCATTCCTAATCTGTACTGGGTAATTCCCTATTTAAGATCTTACCCTACAAAATAGTCCATGCACTTGAGTTCGTTCTCAGCTAGCAGTGGAAGGCTAGCTGGGCGCCAATCTTAAGTTGGTTAGAATTAGAGTTCTTCTCTCAATGCATCTCTTCCACAGACTGGCTTACAGGCTACTGCCCTTCCCCTAGCTTCGATCTGAGGCTCAGCAAGTCAGTGGTTGAATTGAATTCCAATTGTCTGTGTTGTGTCCTCCTTGATAGCAAATCTTCCTCTTAAATACCTTTCCAAAGTCCTTTGTTTGACTTCCCGCCTAGAGAAGTCTGGAGAAGCCCGCGTTACTCCTGCAGGAAGAGCTTCATTTGCAACTCCATGGGGTATGTCTGGTTTCTCCAGGTGTTAGCCTTTCTGAATCTACATCCTTGCCTCTCAGGTTTAACATTACATGCAGTGAGTTTCCAGTTCTCATCCTTAATTAAGTTTTAGCTTTACATATTTGTTAGACCTATAGTCCAGTATCTCTTTGTGACAAGAGGTTCAAGCCTAACTTAGGGGAAGCCTGTGGTTCAGGGGAGGGCTAGGAAGCGGTGGGGGTGTCACCTCCGTCAGCTTGGTCTGGTTGTTACTTCCGCTGGTCATCAAACCGTAAAGCCATTTCCCCTGGCATTCGGATAAGCCCGCTATTAAAGAACCAAACCTCTTGTGAAATGGAGCAGATTTTTTTTTGTAATCTGTTTTACAGAAGGCCCAGAGGTGGTGGAGCTGGGAAGGGTTCTCCGGAGTCCTGGCTCCCAACCCCTCCACATCTTTCTCCTGTGTATACCAATAGCCAGGGTCCTGACATCAGTGCCTCAAAAAATCTTAAATTCTGTAACCAGTGAAGCCAAATTCTGCAGATTTTCCGTGAGCATTCATATTAGCATAATTGACTTGCTCTGCATAATTATGCAGCAATTTATAGATGCAAATTTGCTTACCAGCATACTTTTTCAACAGGTTTGACACAGAATCACAACTTTGTTAATCAAACATCACTCAAACCCTCTGGAACTTCAGCCCCCCAGAACTCCCACTTCATGCTAAAGCCCCACGCTCCTGTCACCAAAACATAGAGTCCTAAGACCCTCTCTTCTCTCCCCCCCCCCACCCCCTTCGTCTCCCAGGGGCCTATTCACCCTCAGGGGTCATGGTCACACCTCCCTCACAGACAGCAGCTGCTGCAGCAGGTTTAATTTGGGGGGCAGGTGACAGGTTTATACCTGAGCCAGGATTTAAAGATCCTGCCAGCAGCTCCCACTGCAGTTTCACTGCAATTTCAGACTGGCTACCTGCTTCTGCAAAAATCACTGCAAATTGCAGCAACACTGTCAACATGGGTCCCTGCCAATAGCATCGGAGCTAGATGCCTGCATCCTAATCGAGCCCAACTGGTCCTGCCGGCCTTGGGAGGGGTGCACTCCCAGCTCGCATTAGAAAGGGACAGGGGGAATTCTTTAGTTCCGTCCCTTTTCTAGTTAACCCTGCTACCTGGCTGTCCCACAGGGCAATTTACAGAACGCTGTGGTATCATGGTACTCCATGGGGGTGTGGCCAGACTAGGAAGGGGTGTGGCTAAAGTATTATCCTGCTCCTTTTCTGCTGCTGCATCACAGCACTCCGTGGGGAGGCGGAGCCTCCTGGATACATTGTGCCCAGATTTCTGGCCTTCGCTGGGTATTAGGGCCGAGGGTCACTTTTCCCCCCCCTGCATCCTCACCGTTCTCATGACAAACTAGAACGATGATGCTCAGACACGCAGACCCACGTGGGCTCCCTGGGATGTTGTGGTTGGTTGTTAATTATTGATATAGCGCCTGCAATGTGTCTGGTACTGAATAATCATTTAAAGAGGTGGGTCCTTGCCCTGAGGGGCTTACAGTCTAGGAGAGGCGAGGGAGAGGGGACTATTCAATGTTGAGAAGTCTCAGTGGCGCGTGCTTTGCTTAGTTATAGGGGAGAAAGGGACCCTGAGGGAGAGGTGGCAGAAGGAGCATCAGTGAGCAATCTGTGAGAGTGAGGGGCTAAGGAAAACCTGACAGGGGGGAGAGGTTTTTAGGAGGGATTTGAAGGTCAGGAGGAGGGTGCGCAAAGGCTCTGAAAGTACATATTGTCTCGTGGGTTGCTAGCGAGTGGCATCCAGGTCTGAAGCTGGTGTCTGAAAGGCTGCTCGCTGCGTGCCAGATGGTACGCGGGGGCAGGATTGTTGGCCGAGGCATGCTGCTTGGGATTGGTGCCCACGTGCGTCTCTCCCGACCAGGTGGCATTCGCATGCTCCAAGCCTTGGCACAGGGGGTCAGGGGCACTTTGGCTGCTGTGCCTCCAGGTGCACCTGGCAGCTCCACCTTCCTGGGGATCCTAAGTGATTTACAGGGCTTGGAGGCTTCCCCCCCCCCCCAGTTTCATCTGCCGAGTTCTGTGGCAGAAGGAGCTGTCTGATTGTGAAGCACGTTGGCAAGCTAGTGTCTCATGCCAGGACTCCAGGGTGTGTGCGCTAGCTGCCCGGTCCCCTGTTTGTATTTATACAACCTTGGTGTCACACCCAACTAAGTCCCTCTTGAAACCTGACCTGCTGCCTTCAGTTCCAGAGATGTATCTAGGACGGGGCTTTCCAAGACGCTGATTGTGATCGATGGTGATGTCTTAGTGGTTCCCCGGCCTTCCCACAAACCGAGCAGAGTGGGCAGATTTTTCCCCACCTCTTTTTGTGTTGCCACCCTCCTTTTATGAGCGTTGTGACATAGCAGCATTTGCAAAACTGGCATGGCGATGCTGGAATGGGGGAGGCGAGGGGCTCTCTCGCGCCATTTCTGGCATCGCCGCACACCTTTTACGAGCGCCATGGGATCACGGTGCCTGCAAATAGGACGTGGTGATGCCAGAAGAGGGCGGGGTAGAGCTCCCTTCTCAAGCTGGCAGCTCTTCAAACACCAGGGGCTGCCACCAGGAGTTGACTCCTGCTCAGGTGAGACTGGTCACCTCTGATCTGGGAGGTGCGCTAAATGCTCTTATCCTCGGCCTTGTTAGCCATGCGGTTCTTCCAGCGGGTGCCACCCTTATTTTGGAAATGAGTTGGGTAGCTGCCGTGAGAGAAAGAATGGCAGGTTCCTTTCGGTGCTGGGAGCTCTCGGTTGGCAAAGAGTTGGGCCCATCTAGGGGCCTTTTGGAGCCCAGAACTGTTTAACTGGAGTGAGACCAGTTTAAGTGGTTCTGTAGATTGGGGGTGTGTAATGAAGAGGCAAGGAGTCACTTTTTCCAGGGTCACAAATACCTTTCCAGGGCAACCTATCGTCGGAGAATCAGAAGCTTGAAAGATGGTTTCTCTGACTAGAAGGAACCGATTGTAGCATGGAGGAAGAGGTCTGGCTTTTTCCCTGAGAAACTCCTCCCTTCAGTCAGCCCTGTGGGAGGGAAGTGCCAGGCAGGAGGTGGGGAGCCATAGACAAATGGCCAGGATGTGATGTTATCACCAGGCAGTTCTTATCGGCTGCTGTGTGTGGGGAGAGGCTCTGGTTCTGCTGTGGCGAACCACTATGCTGCAAAACGTGGAGAGCCTAAGCAGGCTCACTCTGCTGGTTTCTTTTTTTAAAGGGGTGGTTACACTGTAATGCTTCCTTTTCAGATGAGGTGTGAAACCACTTCCCAGGCTAACTGACTTTTTGAAGGCAAGGTTTTAATTTGTCCAGTTTGCCATATCTGAATTTGCAGGTTGGAATTGAACTCCCAAGTCCAGGCTGGGAGGTGAGGGGGACGCAGATTCGTTTTCTGAATTTGCAGCAGACTTTCCTGATTGTATACTGCATGGATTCTCTGGTAGCTCCATACTACATGGATTCTCTGGTAGCTCCATGCTGCATGGATTCTCTGGTAGCATAATGCTATGTGGATTTGCAAACTAACAGGCTGGCATAACGAATTTTAGCAACGCTCAAAAATATGCCACATTTTAAAATGCCACAATTTATTGGGGCACCCAAATGCTCAAAATGAATTTGGGTATCCCCCCCCCCCCCACTTTGTTGTTAAGATGAGCCAATCTTACAGACTCAACAAACAAACTAATATAAAGCTGGTCGCAGCCGGCACAAATAGAAGATTAAACGTTACACAGAGGTTACCAGTGTTACTATACGTGACTAAATCACAAAACCTACACAAAACAGTAATGTCATTAAGATATCGACATTACCACCCAAGGAGGGTAGCAAAATTCAACTAAGAAAAAAAAATGTAGATACCCATACAACTTTATGGGTATAAATTCCTATTACTTGTATGTCATAGAATCCATCATAGTTGCATGAAAAACAAATAGCTTTTTTCAGTAGGAGGGGCCACCTTATCTTTCATTGACAGTAAAACACGGTGACCGTTTTATCATATAGTCATTATCGTCTCCTTTAGCTTCAGCTAAAATCTTCTCCATGGTCATCATGTGCCATTTCCTTTCCAATGGATGGGCCGGGCCCTTCCAATTTTTCCCCGCTATCGTTGGCAATCCGGCTAAGACCATAACACGACATGTATCCGGATGATAACTCATCAAAGGGATCTCCGGGAAAAGACACACAAGTGCAATCTCAGGTTTCAACGGTAAAATACTATTGGTAGCAGCCTTGATAGGAGTCAAGGATATAAATTTGGATATTTAAAATTTTTATCTAGTTTCCCTGCCCCCCCCAACCCTGCAAGGTAGGTCATTATTACTCCCATTTTACAGATGGGGAATTGAGGCTGAGAGAGAGCGACTTGCCTAAGGTCACTTAAGTAGTTCATGGCTACGATGGGATTTGAACCCTGCTTTCCCAGTCCAAGACTTTATCTGCTAGGCTGTTCTGGTTTTCTTTATCTTCGGTTATGCTCCGCTGGAATCACTGCTTTGTGGCTTTCGGCCTGTTCAGTAAGGCATGTGGTGGCCTGCGGATGGATTTACAGATGGAAAGACAGAATGTCATTAATTTCCCAATAATCCTACCCTCCAGCCCCTCTCATGTCTCTTTGTTTTGTCTTCCAGCATGCAACGTTACCATCCACAACCGGTGCAAAGACACCCTTCCCAACTGCACCAAGGTCAAGCAGAAGGTGAGCAGGGACAGGGATTCTGGGCTTCCATCAGGCTGAGTTAGGGTTGCCATCTCGCTGGGTTTTGACCTAGAATCTACAGGCTCCAGGGGAAGCTCTGGTTTCTCCTGGGCAGCTAGGGCCTTTTTCCCCCTCCACCCCCCAGGGGGGAGGCTACATCAGGAAGGGGGCGGGCCATGCATAAGGACTTTCCTATACTCTTTCCAACATGGCTCCACCGTCTAGAGCACCATGATGCTCTGCAAGGACAGGATTACTTCAGAAAGGGGGTGTGAATGCCCCTCTGCCCCATCCACCTTTTCACCTCTACCCCACCTGCGGAGTAGGGGTGAAAGTCCGTTTCTGACCCGATTCTGTTTTTGATGGATCTGGTCCGTTTGATCGGAGGGAATACAAATCGGAAGGAACAGCCGTTCTAATTTTCGTTTGTCGGACCAATCGGAAATGTTTTATTTTTGCACCTGCACAAAATATTTTATTTATTTTTATTTATTTACAAAACGTTTATCTCCCGCACCCTCCTGCAGCTTGGCAACTCGGCTGTAGGCAAAATGGCAGTGCTGGAACAACCGGGCACCATTTTGTGCTTGCGTGGAATGATCAACTGAAAATCCCAATCGAAGATCCTACCAGCCGTCCCGTTTTTCGCGGAACTGTTGTGCACAAACGGGAGGGCTGTTTCGAGGCAGCCCTACTGTGGCGTGCCATGACGTCCCAACGCTCCCTAAGGCGTGGGATTATATCAGAAAGGGGCATGGTAGGCCCTTTGCCCCGCCGCCTTCTACATGGCCCCACCCTTTCCAGATTGCCTCCTGGAGGGAGATGGCAGCGGGCACTGCCACTTTATAATTGGGATTTGGGGTAGGAGATCTTCTTAATCCCTATGTTGCTGGCCTGAATCCCCCTGAGATCTTGTTTGACCTGACGCAAAATAAATTGGCAAGTCTCCGCCAACTTATAGCCCATTCCCTTTCGATGAGGTCAGCCCAGGAAGTCGCCAATGGGCCCCCCAGCTGACCCAGAAACACTGGGGCTTCTTCTGGAACCCAGAGGGGTGGCAAGCCTAAACCCTAGGTTGGGTCCGCCGGGATCGCCGGCTGCCCCAGGAGGCTCTGGAGACATTCCCAGAGATCCACTGCTGCCGGGAGCTCCCAGACCGTGGGGCCTCTAAAAGCACCGTGCTGAGGTGTAGGCTGCTGTTATCTCTGCTTAGAGGCCTCCCCTCCCGGACCCCAGGGCTGTGGATCCCCCTCCTTTCACCGGCACCGAACACAGCAGAAAACGCCATTGAGACGTGACTCTCGTCCAAACGCCCCTTCTTCTCCCTCGACCCGGCTGCTGATCCCCTCCTGTCCCTCTCTCCCCGCAGCAACAGAAGGCGGCCCTGCTGAAGAACAATTCGGCCTTGCAGTCGGTGTCCCTGAGGAATAAGAGTAAGTGAGATGTAAATCCCGGGGCGGCGACTCCTCCCGCAGGTAGGACGCAGAGCAGAGCAGAAAGGAAGTAACTGGCCGCCGTTAAAGCCGCTGGCCTAGGAGGCAGGAAGCGCTGCTTGGTGGCTGGGAATTCTGATCTCGGGGAGAGGAGCATGGTCTAATCTGTCTGCAAAGCTGGGCTCCTGGCTCCAGGCTACGGGAGGACTGTGGGGTTTAGTGCCGAGGGGGCTGGGAGCCAGAACGTCTGAGGAGGGGAGTGAGGGCTAGTGGGTAGAGAAGGGAGCTGGGAGCCAGAACCCTGGGGTTCTGTTCCCAGCACAGGGAAGGGAGCGGGGTCTAGGGATTAGAGTGGATGGAAAGAGGTGAGCGGGGGAAAGCAAGAAGAGGGGCTGGGAGCCAGAACTCTTGGATACCACCCTTCCTTCGGGAAGGGGAACTCTTAACGGTTCGAAAAGCAAGCTTGGTGTCTGGTCTCCTGGGTTCTATTCCCAGCTCTTCGTGGGGAGTGGGGCTAGTGTCTGGGTCTCCTGGGTTCTGTCTTTCCCCTGGGGGAGGGGAGTAGAGTCTAGTGATTAGAGCAGGGAAGCTGAAAGCTTGAACTTGTAGTTTCTGTTTCCAGCTCCAGGAGGGACAGGAGTTTAGAGCAGGGGAGAGGAGAGCCAGGACCCCAGGGTTGAAGCTACCCCTGTTGATCTGTAATGGGGTGATCCTAGAGTTTGGGACGTGGGTGGGTGGAGGGAGCCCAATCGTGCTGTATTGCTTTTGAGGCTGAGTTGGTGCTGAGCCCCCCCCCCCCCCCCCCCNCCCGGTTCTGTACTTGCACATTTCAGCCTGACGGAGAGACAGGCGGGAGCGGGCAGGGAAGCTGCTGGCTGATCGCCCACACTCTGAACAGCCCATGTGCAACACGTCTCCCTCATCCAGCATGGCTCCCTGACCCGCTACTCTCCAGATGGGGAGGAACCTGGCAGCCTTTCCTGTCTGGGGAGGGGCGGGAGGTCATCCCAGGACGTGCCTTTGAGCAGCAGCATGAGAGGACGCCTGAGAAAGAAGACCCTGATCAGACCTGGCTCGTTGCCTGAGATCAGGGGTGGGGAAACCTTTTCCCTCCCAAGGGCCGCTTTGAGAATTAGAAGAAAGCCCTGAGGTTCACACAGAAGTTGGGGGGCGGTTAAGGGGTGCATTCAGGAAGAGGACTGTCCAGATCATGGATCTGTGTGCCATCCGTCCCTCTAGTCTCTTGGGCACATGCCCTCATCTCTCCTCCCTTCCCCATAGCTGTCTGTCAGTGCTTGGGGGTAGGAACTGAATCCAGGAATTGGAAAGGGGTCAGTGGCGCGGAGGGCCCAGACTCATATCCCAGTTAAGGGCCCCCATAAAGGCACGGGGGTGGCATCTCCCTCAGTGGAAGGGAGCTCTCAGCCTCCACCCTGGCTCCCAACGAGCCTCCACAGAGTGACACCAACCCAGCCAGGAAGGAAGTTTTCAGAGAGGGAGGGGATGGAGCTAACACTCCCCCACCCCCACCGAACTTCCTCCTTGAGTTCTGCTGGGAAATTTTCAGAGTGGGTGGGGGCAGAGGGTTGGTCCTGCTCTCTCCCCCCCCCCCACACTCACTCTGAAAACTACCTCCTTGAGTTCTGCTGGGAAATTTTCAGAGTGGGTGGGGGCAGAGGGTTGGTCCTGCTCTCTCCCCCCCCCCCACACTCACTCTGAAAACTACCTCCTTGAGTTCTGCTGGGAAATTTTCAGAGTGGGTGGGGGCAGAGGGTTGGTCCTGCTCTCTTCCCCCCACCCACTCTGAACATTTCCTAGCAACCACTCAGGCTGCTTGGAAAGACCCCCTCCCCCATATCCCAGGACCCGGGTTCAACTGAACTCCATTGCTGCATGGTAGCTAGCGATGCCTCTCAAGGGGTGACATTAAAAACTAGCTGTGAGCTGCGTTTGGCCCCCAGGCCTGAGGTTCCCCATCCCTGCTTTAGGGCTGCATGATGGTGGTGCTCTCGTGCGCCCTTTGGCCATCTGAAGAAGCATCCTTTGCTGTGGGGGTCAGGGAGAGCCACCTTCTGTGGGTACAGAGTGACAGGACAATGCGGGGGGGTGGGGGGAGAGACTTAGCAGGGAGATCATTTTGCATTCATATGGGGCCCAGTTCCCCCTGGGGTTTATGCATCCCCAGCGCCCTCCAGTGGCAGCCCCAGTCCCTGCATGTCTCCCTCTAAGAGATTCATGGAACTAGGCGATAACAAATCTCCAGAGGTGAGGATCTGCTGCCCCCTAGTGTACCAAGGTGGCTATTGCGCCGCGGTAAAAGGCAGTCGCCACCTTGGTAACGCTGTTTTGTTTCCGTCCTTAGTAGAATAACAAACCAGATTATTTCTTTTAAAAGCTCCCATGGGGATTTAGACACCTAGTAAAATAGTAACCAGGCCTCTAAAGGGCCCCAGCCGCTGGACCCTCTTTCCTCTCTGGCGCGGAATCAACCGCAGCGTGAGCAGCGACGGCCTAGGTGGCCGCGGATTAAGCGTCTGCGCTAACGTTTACATTGGCAGGCACGCTGGCGGGATCAGCCTCGTTTGATTTGGGGGCTTGGAGCCAGCTGTTGCGATCCAGCTGTTTACCCCTTGGCGACGGGCCTCCCAAATGAACCAGGCACTTATAAACATCCTTCGTCGGGAGCTTAATCAGCCTGATGGGACGCTCGTTAGTCAGGCGGCTTGGGGGGTGGGCTCCTTTTGGAGAGCAGAGGGGGCGGGGGGAAGAGGCTGTCCCCAAAGGGTGAGCAGCTCCAGCGGGGACTCTTTGTCAGCCTGCTTGCAGCCACCGTGCTGCTCCTCTGCTCCTTCCCCTCATGGGATCGGATCTGTTTGCAGCGACGGTAAGAGAGCGTCCCAATTCAGCTATCTACCCCTCGGAGAGTTTCCGCCAGACCCTGCTGGGATCCCGCCGGGGCCGACCCACCTTATCCCTGTCCAAAAGCGTCTCCACCACCAACATTGCAGGGTAAGTGCTTCGAGGAAGTGGGGGGAGATGGGGGCGGTTGGCATCCTCTAGTAGATAGAGCAGGGGCTTGGGGAGCCTTTTCTTTCCCAGGGGCCACCTTGAAAATTAGTACCAGCTCCGAGGGCCGCGTAGAAGTTGGGGCGGGAGCGTTTATGGGCTCGGGAAGAAGAAGGTGCAGATCACCCAAGCCTGAAATGTCCGTGGTTCTCAAAAAAGATATTGCGGAGAACGGCAACCAAGATTTATTTTTATTATACCCTGCCCTTCCTTCCCGTTAACGCTCAGGGCGGCTTACGACATACAAAATATATATTTTTTTTTAAAAACCCTCCCCCGCCAATCCCACCCAACCCTATCCCTGCCTGCCAAACGCCCAGCCAAACAGAAAGGTCTTGCATCGCTTCTGGAAGATGGAGCAGGCTCGGGTTTAGACGAATCTCCAAGAGGAAGGGAGTTTGAGAACGGTAGGGCGGCCACCCCTTGGTGCGGAGACGTCATGAGCAGATGGTACCTGCGAAAGCGTGCTCTTGGCCACCCTTGGGGGCTGTGACAGGACACGAGGGAAGAGGCAGATACTTTTGGGTACTTGGGGCCCAAGCCATTAAGGGCTTTATAAGTCAAAACCAGCGCCTTGAATGGTGCCCAGAAAGCTATTGGCAGCCGGTGCAGACTTTGGAGCACCGCACCGGTGTAATCTTCCCCCAACGGAAGACAATCAAAGGCATGGAAAAGTGGACATTCTGTGAAACTAACTGGCAGCCGATCGGGCTTTCTTCCTCCCCCGTGCAGTTAACCTGTGGAACTCATGGCCAGAGGATGTTGTGAAGGCCAATAGCATCACTGGGTTCAAGAGCGGGTTGGATAATTAGAGGGTAGGTCCATAAGTGGCTGTTAGTCAAGTAGGTTTGGGGGGACGAGGCCTCAGACTGTCCGGAGCTGGGAGGGAACAGCAGAGACTGGATTGCTCCATTATAACCTGTTGGACACACGTCTGTAGCAACTAAAGCTGCCGTTGTCGGAGACAGGACAACGGGCTGGATGGACCATTGGCCCCACCCAGTCTGGGACTTCCTATGTGCTTAGCCCCACTGTCTGTGGGTCTGTCTCTGACAAGGACCATGTTTTCTTTCTCCCAGGAATTTCAATGACGACTCTCCTCTGGGTATCCGGAGGATCCTGTCGCAGTCCACGGACTCCCTCAACATGCGCAACCGGACGCTCTCGGTGGAATCCCTCATTGATGAAGGTGAGGCCAGGCCTGGGGGCGTGTCTTGAGTTTCATAGGTGGGTGGCTCTGGGAGTGAGTCTGTGGGGCAGGGGCGTAGCTTGGTGGGAATGGGCCCTGGGGTAGAAAACAGAATGGTCCCACAAGCCACTCGGCAAGTCTTCAGTGGGTGCTAATCGCCCGTTGATCTAAGCATGCATTCGCATGGGGGTTCCCCCCAGCTTGTGGGCCACCTATGCTCCCTACTTCCTTCCACCTAGGGCACTGGCTGGAGTCTGGGTTCCACTAGGGAGAAGCTGGTGGATGGTAGATTTTTGGAGGGTGTCGCTCCTCAGAGCATGAAGTTGGCCATGTTTCCAGATGGGGTGCTTCCCCACCCCCTCCCCCCCGGCCACCTGCCCCGTGCAGGATGGTTTTGCCCAATCCCTCTTCCCCTTCCGGCCCGCCCGCCAGGAGCTGAAGTCATCTACAACCAGCTGCTGAGTGACTTCGAGACGGACGAAAAGGACTTTGAGGCGGATTCCTGGAGCCTGGCGGTGGACAACAACTTCCTGCAGCAACACAAGAAGGAAGTGATGAAGCGGCAAGATGTCATCTATGGTGAGCGCTGGCCCCGCCCCTGTATTCTGTCAGGGGAGGAGTTAGGGAACGAAGGAAGGGGGGAATGTTGGCCCCACCCCCTCTCTCTGAGAGGAGGAGTTGAATGTTAGCCCCTCCCACTTCTCTCTAAGGGCAGGGGTTGAGAATTGGCCCCACCCACTCTCCCTTTGGGGAAGGGTTGAGTGACAAAGGGAAGGGAGGTGTTGATTTTTGGCTCCGCCTCCTCCCAGGAAGAAAGGGGGGGAAATGATTGGCCCTGCCCGTCTCTCTCTGGGGGCAGGGTTGAGTGTTAGTCACACACATCCCCCTTCTTTTGTTCTCTGTCTCTCTCAGGAAAGGTAGGGGAGGGGGGTGCTGCCCCATCTGGGGGCGGAGTTGACTACTGACTCCGCCCTCCCCATGCCCAGGTGTTGGGAATCCCAGACTTATCCCATAACAACTGGTCCCTCTCCCCCCCCCCCTCCCCCCTGGTCAGAGCTGATCCAGACGGAGATGCATCACGTGCGCACGCTGAAGATCATGACCAACCTCTTCCGCAAGGGGATGCTGGAGGACCTGCAGCTGGACCAGGCGCTGGTGCAGAGCATGTTCCCCTGTGTGGACGAGCTCAGCGAGATCCACGACCGCTTCCTGGTCCAGCTCCTGGAGCGGCGCAAGGAGTCCCTGGCCGCTGAAAGCAACAAGAACTTTGTCATCAACCGACTGGGAGACCTCCTCATCCAGCAGGTCGGCCCCCCGGGGGGGGAGACCCAGGGCTGGTGCGATGGGAGAAGGAGCGCTGCGCAGGCCAGGGCAATGTCGGGGAAGCGGGGCTTAGGGGGGGCCACCTATGCAAATGTGGAAGGAACACCTATGAAAAAATACATGTTTCAGGGTTGGCATTGGCATAAGCCCTAGGGGCAGGGACCGTAAAGTGCCAGGTACACTGCTGGCGCTATATAAATGTTTGTTAATAATAATAATAATAATAACCTAGGGGGGCTCAGTAGGTCACTGCAAACCTAGAGGGAGCTGCACTACATACAGCAGGGGCGGGGGCTAAATTAGTGGATGCCCTTCACCCCATGTCAGTGCCAGACCTAGGGGGCACTATACTGCACTGAATTAGTAGGGGTCTCTCCAAGGGCAGCGCTAGGGGGCGCTGTGTTGCCTACAGCCGCACGGGGGTGGGGCTCAGTTTGGGGGCACTCCCTCTTGTAGCCAGCGCTGACCCCCCCGCCGTCCAGCACGGCGGGCCCTGAGTTACCCCCCCCAGCAGATGGTTCGAGAGGGGGGGCGCTCTGCCCTCCGAGTGTGCCGGCTGCAGTACTGCGCCGCGGCACTAGAGGGTACTGTGTGATTCCCGATTCACGAGCTGGGGGTGCAAATTTGGAAGTCAATCCCCGTTTTGTTTCCCAGCTCCTTGTGGCTTGGGCTGTAGGGAGTCCCCCTTTGCTCCCTCCCTGCCTTTTTTAATTTGCTGCACGAGTTGGCTTGGCTGGGCCATGGGGTGGTTGGTGTGATCGCTGCCGTCACATGATTTCCTTTGCTGCGCTGCAGTTCTCCGGCCCCAGCGCTGAGCAGATGAAGAAGGCCTACTCGGAGTTCTGCAGCCGCCACAACAAGGCCATGAAACTCTACAAGGAGCTGTTTGCCCGAGACAAAAGGTTCCAGCAGTTTATCCGGGTATGGAGCTCCCAGGTCCCCCCGCCCCCCTTCTTCCTGTGTGCACCCCTTAAGCACCCCCCCATCCCAACTGCTATACAACCCTTGTACTCATTTTTAACGTGGTCCCTAGGAGGGAATAGGTTCCCCTCCCCCAAAAAATCCATAAGGACTCCCTGCACCGGGCATGCCCAGGGCTTGGGGGTATATACCAAGGAGAGGGGCTCTCTGGCTGGATAATGAGTAGCCTTGGCAGGTGGGGGAAGCCCAGGGCTGGGGGTTGGGATTGAGGGGCATTGGCAGAGCAATCCCAGGGCTAAGGTTTGAGAAACCTCAGCAGGGACTCTCGGGACAGTGGGCAGGTCGGGGGAAGCCCAGGATTTGAGGGGCATTGGCAGGGCAAGGGGTAGAGGGAAACCCGGATGATTTTGGCAGTGCTAAGTCTTTTCTCTTTGTTCCTCCCGCACTCCCTCCTAGGGGAGTTCAGGCAGCAGAGCCTCTCTCCCAGGGTGTAACCCCCACCCTGCTTTGAAGGGGCCTGTCCAGCATCACTAGACCAGGCTCCCTGGCCCCTCCAGTGTCACAGAGGCCAGAGGGAGGGGGCAGGGACTGACTATTGTGGTATTAGGAGCCCTTAGTTCTGTTCCTGGCCGTGCGTCGGTTTCTCTTCTGTAAAATGGGTGCGGTGGAGTTTGTCCTGCCTTGGGTACCATCTGCTCTTTGCAAAGTGAGGATCCTAGCCCTGTGGAGTGGGCGTGGCGTGGGTGTGTTTTTCTGCCTCTCCCTCTGCCCATGTCTAACTACCCCCTGCCTCTCCTACCCCTTGGCAGAGGCTGACACGCTCCCCGGTGCTGCGCAGGCACGGTGTGCAGGAATGCATCCTGCTCGTCACCCAGAGGATCACAAAGTACCCGGTCCTCATTGACCGCATCCTGCAAAACTCCAAAGGTACAGGACATCCGAGGGGCTGGGGGCAGCAGGGCGGGATTGAAGGGCAGAGAGACAGCTGCATGTGGAGAGCCCAGGGCCAGGATGGCAGGGAGCCCCCATGGGGCCGGGATTAAAGGGACATTGACAGAACAAGGCAGGAATGAGGGGATTCGAGAGAACTGTGTGGGCTGGAAGATGGGGTACAAGTCAGGAGAGAGGAGACCAGAGATCCCATGTCTGGGCTAATTGGGGGGGAGGCATTGGCAAGGCTTAGTAGGTGGGAAGGGTTCAAGCTCGAAATAGCAAGGATTTGAGGGGTGCCAACAGAGGGGATATAGCAAGGAGGATTCACAGGTTACGACTGTGGGGCATGGAGAGAGCTTGGGGGGGGGGGGCGCAGTTTAGGGTGGCCTAGAATAAGAGGGGACTGCAGGTCGGAGGTTGAGGGGCATCAGCAGAGCTTGAATGGTGGAGCTGAGGGTTGGGAAAGCAGGGGCTGCAAGTGGGGATAGAGGGGCAGAGGGGGGGGAGGGAACCAGGGCTGGGGGAGCAGGGGCTGCAAGTGGGGATAGAGGGGCAGAGGGGGGGGGGGGGGGGGAACCAGGGCTGGGGGAGCAGGGGCTGCGGGTGGGAACTGAGGGACAGCGGCAGAGCTGGGGGAAGACCAGGGCTGTGAAGGCAAAGGTTACGGGTGGGGCCTGGCGGCAACAGCAGAACTCCAAGGAAGATCCCAGGCCTCGGGATAATGGGAGGCCGTTGTGATGGACTCAAGGGGCACTGGCAGGGCTGCATGGAGGAGGGAGGCCTCTCTTTCCCCAGCGCTGTGGGTTTCTCGTGAGCATTCGCCCCATTGGCTCCATTCCGACCCCAGATGTCTCCCTACCCCAGGGAACGAGGTGGATCATCAGGACCTGGCCACGGCCCTGACCCTCATCAAGGACCTGATCTCGGCCATCGACCAGGAAGTGCACGAGTACGAGAAGAACGCGCGTCTGCAGGAGATCTACGGGCGGGTGGACGGGCGGGCCAAGGCCCTGCTCTCCTGGGAGCGCGGCTCCTTCTGCAAGGAGGAGCTGCTGCGCCGCAAGCTGGTGCACGACGGCTGCATGCTCTGGAAGACTGCTGCAGGGCGCTTCAAAGGTGGGTAGGCGGGAAAATATTCCTGCAGGTGTCGGCTGCGCGAGGGCTGTGGGGCTGTCCTCCCCTGCCAGTAGTGGCACTGGGCATGGCCCAGTGACCCCCTCCAGTGCTGGTGCTGGGCCACGCAGCGGCTGTGGAGCTCTGTCCCCCTCTAGTGGTGGTGCTGGGCCGCGCAGAGGCCGTGGCGCTCTGTCCCCCTCTAGTGGAGGCGCTGGGCTGTGCAGAGGCTGTGGTGCTCTGTCCCCCTCTAGTGGTGGTGATGGGCCACACAAGGGCTGTGGCGCTTTGTCCCCCTCTAGTGGCGGTGCTGGGCTATGCAGAGGCTGTGGTGCTCTGTCCCCCTCTAGTGGTGGCGCTGGGGCCATGCAGAGGCTGTGGCGCTCTGTCCCCCTCTAGTGGTGAATCTAGGTTACACTGCAGTATACAAATCTGCTTCTTGTTTGAGCTGAGAGAGCCAGGTCTTCTCAGTTTCCCCTCTGTAAAATGGATGCAGTGGGGTTTGTCCTGCCTTGGGTACCATCTACTCTTTGCAAAGCGAGGATCCTAGCCCTGTGGCTTGGCTTTGGGTGGGGTGGGGTGAGGCGGGGGGGAGGAGCTTAAGCAGTAGCCACTCCAGTTGAGACCTCAAATTCACTTCCCACTGGCAATTCCAGCCCTCCTGACACCTTCCCTTCTCGCTGCAGATGTCGTGGTGCTTCTGATGACGGACGTCCTCATCTTCCTGCAGGAGAAGGATCAGAAATACACCTTCCCCACCCTGGTAAGCTGCCGTCTCCCAGCCTGCACAACTTCTTTTCTGTGAGCTCTTTTGGCCCAGCACAGACCTGAGAGTCTCCAGCACTAGGAATCACCTCTTCCCTTCTTTGTGCCTTGGTGTCCCTCTGTGAAATGCTGTGGGCAGTGCGGACACCCCCCCCACACACACATCCTGGGCTGCATGGGCCATGTGGAGGCTGTGGTGCTCTGTCCCCCTCTAGTGGCGGTGCTGGGCCACGCAGAGGCCGTGGTGCTGTCTCCCCCTAGTGGTGACGCTGGGCCACACAGAGGTTGTGGTGCTGTCTCCCTCTAGTGGCGGTGCTAGGCTACTGAAGGCCTTGAATAAACAAGTGATGTCCTGCTGCCAGAACGGATCTGGCTAACGGTCCATTTACCCCAGTGCCCTTTCTCCAGAGTTCAACAGCGGCAGCTGCTTAGGAGAAGCCCCAGAGCAGTTATGGTGTAATCTCTTCCCATCAGTCGCTCCCAATTTCCAGCAATGCTCGATATTTAGGGACACCTTGATTATGAGGGTCTGCTCCCCTGACCATCTTCACTAATAGCCATTGCGTGTCCCATCCCCCGTGCATTCGTCTAACCCTTTTTTGAGCCCAGTTATTATACTGTCGCCCTTCACAGCATCCCCTAGCAGTGAGTTCCACAGGACAATCATACCTTGTGCGGGAGTAGTCCCACCTTTTTGGTTTCCCGTCCACTGCCTGATGAGTTCATCTCTTGGCCCGTTGTGGCAAGAATGTGTCCGCTCTCTTTCACGACAGTATTTACTGCTGTTGGAGAACTGTCCTGTCACTGCCCCCCAAAGAGCTTAGTTTCAGTCAGAGATGCGGAGCTTCCGTCGTGGGGGCCAAATCCAACCTGGTCTTTTTATTTATTTATTTGTTTATTCATTTTAAATTTGGCTTCTTTCCAATTCCTGGATTTGGCCCCTGGATCCAGTCTCTACCCACAAGCACTGAGCAACAGAGCTCAGGGGAAGGGAACGGAGAGGAGGGCATGCACGCAAGGAGAGAGGATACAGATTTATGATCTGCATCCTCGGCCTGGGTGCATCCCCCGCCCCACACCCATCTCCTAGGCAGCTTGTCCTAATTTTCAAAGTGGCCCCCGGGAGGGAGAAGGTTCCCCATTCCTGGTCTAAATAGACAAGATTGGGGGCGGGATATAAAGGTTGAGTCTCCGGCAGAGCAGAGACTGCCCCCCCCCCTCCCATCTCCTGAATCCCCCAATCTGTTGCTCTCTCCTAGGAATGGGGAACATTTCCCCTCCCAGGGGCCACTCTGAAAATGAATCCATGGGCCAGACAGGAGTTGGGGCCAGGGAGGCTTAGGATGGGGGAAGGAAGGGAGGTTTCAGGTGATGGATCTGTCCCCTATTTTTGTGTGCAGGAGCTCCCTTCCCCTGAGCATGTTCCTGCACGAGCTGGAGGCGGCTCACGCTATCCTGTATCAGCTGGATCACTTTATTGGCTCGGGGTCTGTTTTAATACTGGGTTCCCTCTCACCCTCTCTGCCCCAGGACAAGTCGGCCGTGATCTCCCTGAAGAACCTGATTGTCCGGGACATCGCCAACCAGGAGAAAGGCATGTTCCTGATCAGCGGCACCCCGCCCGAGATGTACGAGGTGCACACGGGCTCCCGCGATGACCGCAACACCTGGATGAAGCTGATCCAGCAGACGGTCAGCCTGTGAGTGCCGCGCGGCCTGGGAGAGCCCCCTCTAGTGGCTGGGAGGGGTAAAAGCCCTACTGATGGTGCTGGCGCAGCTCCTGACGCTCTAGCAGGGCAAGGGTGGAGAGTAGGGCGGCCACCTGGGCACATTTTTAAAGAACACTTATGAAAGAGACATGTTGTAGGTGGCCGCCCTAGTGGGGAAGCCTCCGGCTTGTCAGCCAAATCCGGCCCACAGCTCTTTTTTTTTTTTTTTTAAATTTGGCCCTGATTCTTAAGAGCAGCTGAAACCCACAAATTCCACTCAGAGGGTTTGGGCTGGGACTTGGGAGCTTCAACAAAGCCCCAGGATTCGAGCTGGAAGGGGTCATCTGGCGAATACCCGCAGTTTCGGGTGCAGGGCCAGGTACTCGATTGGGTACCCAATTAACCCCCACCCCCACCCAAAAATCGGTCGTTACCGTTACTGATTGACCGGCTGTAATTCAGGACAGAAGCTCAAGAAAATGGGACAAAACCTCCCAACAAAAAGAAAAAAACCCAGCAAACAACAAATGGTACCGGGGGTTGGTATTTGGGGACTTCTTTAGACGTAACAAAGATCGGGTGTCAAACCCCCTAAGCCCGTGTTTGGCCGTAAGCACCATAACAATCCCAACACCCGTTTGGCCCCCCGTTGAACACGCGTTGTGAACACCACTGCATCACAAGGACAAGTTGCGTGTTCTGGCTGAACACGTGGCCAACGTTGTGTCTAATGAGATCGTGCGGCGTGTTAGCAGGGACGACGCGGGGAACGAGGCGGCAGCGCTCGCGGGCCGAGATTGGGGGGTGAGCAGAACACCGATTTGCCCCAAGCTGGGCTGCGTCTCTAAGCAGCGCCACATGGTGAACACGGGCCAAACCGGTGTTCCGATCAAGGTCAAAGCGCACATTCAGAGACCCGTTGACGTTATGTCTAAAGACACCCATTGGAGACACGAATCCGGCACTAATTGGGTGCCAATGAGTACCTGGAATGTTGGGGTCGACTCGCATGCTGGAAATTCGATGGGTAACCCCCTTTTTTGGGAAGGATACTCGTCTCCATTCTACCCAGGACCAAGCAAACTTTCAGGCCCTTCGCTAAGGAAGACACTGGACACCTTGTGAATTTACTGGGATGCTCCAGCCTGGGGGCCAAATGTGGTCCATGGCTGTGTTTTATGCGGCCCCTTTCCAGGGCCTGGATCCGGCCCCATGGATCCAGTTCTTAGAAGACTGAGCTCGGGGGAAGGGAACAGAGCTGAGAGCAGGGACACAAGAATAGGGGACAGGTCTGTGACAGACCCACCATCTCTCTATTCTGAGTGCACCCCCTAAACCACCTTCCCCCCCAAATTCCCACCGGGCTGTGAGGCTTGTACTGATTCTCAGACTGGCCCCTGTTGGGAGGGAAAATGTTCCCTGCATCTGCCCTGGAGGCTGATGCTGTCAGTGCCAAACAGACCCATAGCTAAGGGAGGAGCACAACTGCGAAGCACTGACACCCCCCCCCCGGAAATAATATGTGTTCCAGATTGTCTCCTTTTGTTTCCTAGTCTGACTCAATCGCCCCCCTTGTCATGCACTTTGCCCCCATTGCTCCCGTGTCCATTTCTCAGCTACACAGACTAGTCAGAAATCTGAAAAATGCACTTTTTCTAAGAAAGTTCAGGCATTTTGGAGTAAAAGTTGGGAGACCGTTTTTTCTAAAGGGATTTAGGGGTGCTGAATCCATTTTTGGTGTTTGCCAACCAATAATAGGAAAAATAATCAGGATTTGCTGTTTTTTGCGGCAATGCCGCATGTTTTTGTGGTTATGACACGTAATACTTAACAACGAACACTTATGTCAGCATTCTCTGAGATTGATTAACCTGAATCTGTGTTTGTCAGGTGTACGTATTGCATTGTGTATGTCAATTAGTGAGACGAGGAAGGTGGTCGAACAAAGAAGAGCCAAACTCGCTATTCTAAGCATGTGTTTCATGCGCTTTGTTAGCTGTGAATCTAAATGCAATGTATTTCTTTTGTTTGCCAGATTGACACAATACAACAGCGTGGTCATGGATATAAGGAGCTGCCTAACAGTGGTCTATCTTAGCCCAGTATTGTCACAACCTGACACGGCAGCGGGGTTTCAAATCTGGTTCTCCGGGGTCTCTGGTAGAGGCCTCGTCTAGACGTGCTACCTGAAACCCTCCAGGATCCCCGGCAGAGGCCTCACCCAGGCGCGCTACCAGAGATCCTGAGTTGGAGATGCCAGGGATTGAATCTAGGACCTTATACATGCAAAGCACGCGCTCTGCCACCTGAGCCACAGCCACATGGAATCTGTATCTAGTCTGCAAAGACACAAACCTACTACTACTTTTGATGAAGTGAAACAAAGAAAAACTGCTAAGTGGTAGCTAACGAGGGTTTTGACAGTACCAGAAGCAGCACGTCAGAGAGAGACAGAACAGAATTGCAATTGAAAGAATTCTTGACATTTCAATTAAAGAGGAAAGGAATCCAATAGTTTGCCATAAGTCTTGTTATGAAAGTTTCACCAGCAAATCACACATCTCAAAGCTACAAAAAAATCATGCAGGTACATCAAGCCGTATGAGCTCCGGAGGCCAGGATGTTTGTGGAAGTACACGTTCCTGCACACGATGAAGTCCAACAGAAGCTGTCAACTGGGATGCCTGTATGCTTTGCCAGGACACAACCAGCAAAGCCAGGCTCTCCTCTGTTAGTTCATTTAAAATGAGTGCACAGAGATTGGAGGCCTCCAAATTTGGCCAAGTTACCTGTGTGCGGTTCTTGGGTGTAAGCGATCTCATCGCTGCTGAGGGTAAATATCATACCTCTTACTACATGACATTTCAGAGAAATGCATCAAAAACCGAGGACAGCTCAGCTCAAACAAACTTAGCCAAGCGGCAACGGTGCACATACGGGAACTTTCAGAGTTGTGGCCCAGAAGAGGTATTGTGATCTTGCAGAGAAAATTGAAGTTACAATTCCCCGTGTCCTTCACTGGGAGGAGATGTTCCATCAAACTTCAGTCCTGCATTTGTGACATATATATATATATGACTGCATCACTCTGCTGGATCAAAACATATTACTTGTGCCAGTACAGTAAGGACATGTGTCTTCTTTCACGTTACTGGCTGATGATCCTGAATCCTTCTCAGTGCCCGTGTATCATCCCCCTGAAGAAGGATTCTTGGAGACCGTGCACCTAGCTTTGAAACGGAGATCTAACATCCTGGTACAGCCTCCCTACAAAGGATTTGTCATCAGTGAAGATCGGATGATAGCCTGTGTTCCTGAAAGCCTGTTTATGTTCCTCTGTTTGATGTAGATCCAGGTGAATCACAAGATTCAGGGGTGCAAGAGACTGAAACAAAGACGCAAGCGAGGGTTCTTAGCATTGCACAGGACTTAGGCCACTTTCAGATCTTATATCCCCCCCCCCCGGCGCATATTCTGGCTGTGGAAGGGAATGCGCAGCCAGAATATGCACGGAGTTCGACTAGTATGAAAGCCCCCCTGCATGGATTTCCTGCTCTGTATCTCTGCGGGTGTTTGCAGGCAAAGCTGCGCGGGGGCGCTTTCAGACTGGTGGCACCCCAGGCATATCCTGGCTTCGCGTTCCTTACCGCAGCCAGAATATGCACCGGGGGGGGAGGTGTGAAAATGCCCTGAGTGTACAATGCAAGTGGTGACTCACAAAGATATAAAATACAATTACAAAAATAAAATACCAATCAGAAAAAACTCCCACTCCATCCCCGTCCCACCAACACCTCCCACCTAATCCCCACGCCACCCCCCCAAGTGCTTTTCTAAAAAGAAAGATTTTGCATCACCTCCAAAAAACGCCCAGGCTTGGATTCAAACAGACCTCCAGGGGGAGGAAGTTCCACAGTATTGGGACAGCAGCTAAGAATGCGCCCCCCCCGGGCCTGTATCATAGGACAAGAGTAACCGGTGGAACCTACGCCAAGGAGGAGTGGTTTAACGAGTCATCAGACGACAATCCCGCGGCCGTACAAGCCACGTATTGGTTGCACGCCAGTGGTCCTAGCACCAGCCCATGAGCTTGACATGCTAAATCCAACAGTCCAGAGATGTAGACCTGTGGTGACATCACTTGGTCAGCATCATGTTGTGCCTACAGTTGACGAGGCGTTGTTCTGTAAACTCATGGAGCACAAGCAGGCAAAGGAAGAGATAACCTTACAGGCCATTGGGCGAATTCTCATTCCACAGCTACTCAACCACGTTGACAGTGAGAACCACAACCTGAGGAAAGACACAGAGGAGTATTCTCACAGCAGTGAGGCAGAGGGCCTGCTCACCCTGCTTGCTTCCAAACAGTTCAGAGATGCAGTGGAAGCCTTCATAGCATCCGTTCTAACTTCAAATTCTGCAAATGGTACTGATTCTTCTCTTGTTCACTCGTGTTCAGAGACACGGAATTTGGGAACTCCATTTACATGCCTTTCAGTGCATGCTTCCTTTCTTCTTCGGGTACCATCCCGCAAACTGTGCCCACTGGGGAACAATCGACATTAACGAGATGCACCAACTTCCCCCCCAGAAGTGAAAGCAGAATTTGACGAAGGGAATTTTGTGGTCAAGCGTGCACAGCAAAATTTCAACCCAGTGGATCCAGACCAAAGTCAGGAATGGCAGAATGCAACTGGGAAGAAGGGAGGTGGCATCGTTGACATTACAGAGAGGTCGTTGGCTCTGAGTCAGTGGGGTCTGTCCTACAACCTGAGGTCTCATCTCGCAAATGCAACTGGATTGATGTGTGGCCTAGGGTCAGATGATGCCTTGGTGCTCGATGAATCCAACAAAGGGAGACAGAAACAGGACAGCCAGGATGAAGACAATCTTCTGACAACCTTATAGAGTTTCGACCTGTTTTCTGGCGAGGTGGTCCCAGCAAAGCACTGCAACAAAAGATCTAGCCACAAAGGTGATTGAAGTTCTTTTGGGAGCTCAACGGAAAGGTCATGAACGGCTGAACAGGTTAATTGAGGAGAGGTTTCTACCATGTGATGAGAGAGGGAGGTTCAGTTCAGGAGATCCTATCCCTAGGAACAAGCGTCTGACATTCTCCTCATTGTTTGAAGTCCGACATAACCATTATCTTGCAGTGACTCATCCTGGCCTATGAAACTGGATGCACTAGCAGCCTTTCTGATATATTGGTGCCTGAGATATTGCCAGTACCGCAGGCTCCAGCAGAAATGCATGGGAGACTTTGCTCAGGGTCAAAGGCAATTCTCTCTGAGGTGCTAATCAGAGAAATCCCTTGTCCCTCTGAGCTTTAAGCCGCAGATCTAGATGAGGTGCCATCACTCACCATTGATGGACAAGCGCTGGTGGTTTCTGTTGAGAAACCACAGAAAGCTACAACATTCGGGGACCTTGCAGATGTGTTTGCAGATATTCGGCAAGGTGGAGCCCTGTTCAAGCAAATTGGTTTCCTGCTTGATAGATACTACGAGGCTACAATCAAAAACGGAACCAGGCAAAGGTGGGGTCAGGACTGTGGGGCAGTCGGAAGGTTGATAGTAGGGATGTTCCTTTGCCATCCAAGTGGGATGATTTTTCTAGCACATCCACAAAACAAATAGGACTTGGCAAAACTTCTCTCCCAGCAATTGCTGTTCCAAGCACCAAGGGACAAGATTGTTGTAGCAGCTGGTGGCTTCAATAATGAAGAGAGAGTGGGATCGTTGGCCACAGAAGTAGACACTGAGAAATCAGAACCCCGACGTGAGGAGGCTGACCCAAGCATTATTCTCCACTCTGTAGCAAGTCAGGGTACAACCATTGGGGTGGGTGCAAGTCATTCCGATGTCCTGGTGTTGCTTTTGGCTCATTTCCACAAGATGTCATGTTCAAAAGTATGGCTCAAGGGTGGGAACGCCAAGAAAGAGAGTATACCCCATTTCACACTATTGTGGAGCAACTACCGTTGGAACAAGATGTGCTGGAAACCATTCCTGCAGGAGCGGGTTCAGAGGAGGGTGACAAAGAGGGTCTGGGGTCTGGAAACCAAGTCCTATGAGGAAAGGTTGAAGGAACTGACTAGGTTAAGCCTGGAGAAGTGAAAATCAAGGGGAGACATGACAGCCATCTTCAAACATCTGAAGGGCTGTCCCTAGAAGATGGAGCAGACTTGTTCTCTGTTGCTCCTGAGGGCAGGAGCAGATCCAATGGGCTCAAATTAGAAGAAAGCAAATTTCAGCTAAACATCCTAGTGGTAAGAGCTGTTCGCCAGTGGAACAGACAGGGCCTAGGGCGGTGGTGGGCTCTCCTTTGCTGACGGTTCTCAAACAGAGGTCGGACGGCTCATCTGTCAGGGCTGCTGTCGCCGTGGATTTCCTGCGCTGAGCAGGGGGGTTGGACTAGGTGGCCTCTGAGGGTACCTTCCACTTTTTAAGATTCTGTGATTCATGATATCACTGGCAGGGATACCACCTCCTACCTGGCTGGGCATAGCAAGAAAAACCTGCTGCAATGTTTTTCAGCAGCGCCGTGTTCTCCTCAAACATCTAGGCGAGGGTGACCTGGCTAACCAAACTGCCACAGGTGCAGAAAACTGTTCCACCTGCCATGTGTACAATGTGCCAAACGGAAATGCTCCGAACACGTTCAGTCACGTCGGTCAAATCCTGCGCACCAGAGAGCCATCCGCCCGCAAGCGATGATGCCTTCTCCTTCCACATCAGGCAGCACTGTGGTAACAAGTGCACGCGCTACGCCCAAAGCTGTGTGTGTCCCCCCCCCCCCCACGCAATGGAGTCTACGAGCGACATCTTTGTGTCTACCTCCCGTCCCGGATTTATGTATAGAACCAATAACTTGCAACTGTACCACAAGGGGGGCACCCATGCAGAGCGCGAGTGCGAGACGTTTCGTCTCCTGTGCACAGCTGCCTGCGCACGCAGAGCCGCCGTCGCAGTAACGGCGAGGGAACTGGGCTGCTCGAAGTGACTCGGAAAGGGGTAGATTGGTCTCGGTTTAAAGTGATGCGCTACGTTGTTCCTTCCAGGCGGCCGCGTGCACCGATATTTGATTTGGTTTCCTATAGGGATAACGGTGCGTTTGAGCAATATCCTTCTGCGCTATTGCAGAGAACGGTTGTATTACTTTTTTAAAAATAATAAACTAGCTCTCAACAAATGACATAGTGTTACCGTCTTCGATCTGCCAACTTTTACTCAAAAATGCCTGAGGGTGTTGCCTTTTCTCAAAGTGCAACTAGTCGGCAACAGGCCTGATGCTTGTGATCCTGGGCATGAACTTAGGAGCAGGGGCTGGTACAGAAAGGGGGGGGGCCCATTGGGAGGCCTGAACTTGGAGCCCGATGGTGGGGAATCTGTAGCATTAACCCCTTCCTGAAGAGAGCCTCGATTTTACCCCCATGGCGCTCGGCGCAGAGGTGGGAACTGGCTCCTTGTAGCCTCTTGACACCGGCTAACTCAATGGCCCAACAGTCTTTTGTGGCAACTGTCTGAGCTCCCCCACCAGGGCCAGGGAAGATAAGCTTTGCAGTCATTGATCGGAAGGAGACGTGGTGGGTTTTCAATGCCTGGTTAGTTCCAATCCCTGATGGGTCTCGGTTGATTCTTCCAGGTGTCCCAACCGGGTAGATTTCCCGCTGATTGAGACAGAGAATGAAGCCTCCCTGCGGAAAATGAAAGGTAGGAAGCTCCCATTCCCATCCCTTTCCCCTTCCCCCATTGAGCAGTGGTATCCTTTTGCCTCCTCCTCACCCCCACCAGCAATGGTATCCTCCTGCCTCCCTGCCTCCTCCCCCTCACCAGGAATGGTATCCTCTCTGTCCCCCCCCCCCCTCACCAGTAATGGTATCCTCTGTGCTTCCCCACCCCTGTAATGGTATCCTCCTCCTTCTCTACCTCCCCCCCTCCAGCAATTATATCCTGCCTTCCTCCCTCTTCACCAATAATGGTATCCTTCAACCTCCCTGCCTTCCCCCACCCCATGGCAACAGGATACTTTCACCCACGTGGCATTGTCCTACTGCTGGCAGCCCCCTCATTGTCATCTCCTACCCCCACCTCTTCGTGTGCGGTTCCCAATGATCTCACCGCCCCCTCTTTCGATCGTCCCCCCTTCTCCC